>WEIU01009822.1:6393-21406 GCA_013389925.1 Aegithalos caudatus | reverse complement strand
CTATTTGCATATCAGAGGTTAATTGTCCAATTATAGGTTCAGGTAATGGAGTCACATTCCCCTGGTTTGCTTCTCCCTGCAATTCACTTTTGTTTATATTTTCTGGGGCCTGAGGAAAATGGTGTGACCTTGGTTCCCAGGCCCACAAGGATTGTTTTGTTTGACCACAATGTGAAAAAGCTAACTATCAATTTATATAGAGTTCAGAGTTATACACTAATGCAGTACAGAATCTGAAAAATATAAAAGCTAAAAACTTAAGGCATCACCCATGTGCAGAGAGATGGCTGAGCTAGTGCCAGAGTGCCCCCTGCAGCCTTGGGGGGATTATCACACCTGCCCTTCCCAGCCAGGAGCCAACCACTCCCCTATTGGCTGTGACCATAACTACACCAAAGGGGAAAGTACTTGACAGCTGAGACAAGGCTGTTATTGGGTTTCTGTTTGTTGTTGCTGCCATTGTTGTTGCTTGTTTGTCTTGTTATACAAATATATATATATACTAGTAAATAACTGTTATTCCTTTTCCCATATCTTTGCCTGAAGGCCCTGTAATTTCAACATTATAATAATTCGGAGGGAAGGGAGTCACATTTTCCATTCCAGGGGAGGTTCCTGCCTTCCTTGGCAGATGCCTGTCCTTTAAACCAGGACAGTAATTCAAAGAATTATCATTGCTCTGAAAATTTTGTCTTCACTCTCTTCTGTTTTCAGCAGAGCTGTTTGTTTGCTTTGAAAATGATGTTTACAGCATCTCAATAAGCGTGTGGTCCATCAGTGTTGACCTCTTATTAGCCAAAAGTTCAGGCAGGGTTTTGAAGACATACAACAGGTTTTTTCCCCCCAGTTCATCTTTCTGCTGAGATGTTTGGAAAATGTCAGCTAAGCCTAAGGCACATACTATTAAGTAAGTTCTCACAAACAGTTCACAGATTCTTTGTAGAAACCCACAAAAATATTTTAAACACAACAACAAGGAAAAAAAATCAATTTATTACAGTAGAAGTCATTGGTCAGAGACACACAGACAATACGGCTCACCGAGGGTCATCAACAAACAGCAAAGATTTATTATGGCTGCCCCCTTATATAGGGGGTTCAAATTTCCTGGGCTTGGATAGCTGATTAGTTGGGATCTCTGCACCACCCAGCTCTCTGGCCAGTGATATGTCTGCAATTAGGATCAAATGGAATTGTCTAGGGGTCCCCTGTGTAGCTTTGAATCCAACCTAGCCTTACCATACCCAGGGACATATTTTTCTTCTAGGCTGGTCGAGTTTGGGGATCCTATATGGGCAAATTTATCTGGCAGCTACAGACCAGCTGCACAGTGACATCAATTAGGGACAAATATAAACAGGCAGTAGTCTAGAAATTCACTCCTGGGGTAGATTGTGAGCACGCCATTAAGCAGGGCTACACATAAAATATTTACTCACCTTTCTAATTTTTGCTATTCTCTAGTAAAGAATATAATGTGGAAATCAAAGCAATAAAGTGGAGTTAGGATCAATTAAGAAGGACCTATGGTGGCCCAACTCCAGTCCTTCCTCTCTTGTGGTATCCTTCATGATCCTGCTCTCTTCCAGGAAATCATGGTCAGAGAAAGTCTGTAAGTTCACTTGGGCTTTTTTTGCCACAGCTTCTCATTCACAAGGTTGGCACACACTTCCCTACTTCAAAAAGCAATTATGAGGATAAATATGTCACTGTCAAGTGCTCAGATATTTGCCTACCGAAGAACAGTCTTATCTATCTATGATGAAACAGAGACCATATCCTACCCCCAGACTCGAGCAGGTACCATCCACCATCATGCTGCCCTCCAGGACCTCATCTGATGTGACTTGGTTGAACAAGGAGAATGTATATGCTCCATCTCGTCCATCAGGGCACCATGTGCTCCACCTTGTCCATCAAGACATCATGTGCTCCACCTCATCCATCCAAGCACTATGTGCTTCACTACTCCATTGAGGCACCAAGAGATACCAGTTGCAAGGGCCACAGTTCAACCTTTGCCTGTGATATCCGGGTTGGGGAGGCCCACAGCCTGACCACCAAGCCCTGGCACAGGCAGCAGAACAGGGCTTTGTTTGGAGAGAAACTAAAGGAAAAAGCTGGAGCTTCCCTTGGAATGGAGAATGTAAACCCCCTCCCTCTGAATTATTATAATTTTGAAATTAAGGGGCTTTCAGGCAAAGATATAGGATTAGGAATAACAGTTCTTTACTAGGAATATTAAAAATGTAGTAGTACAAAAAAGCAAATGAACAAAAAAAGAAAAACCCTCACAGAGTCAGAACATGACCTGATACCCTGTTGATCAGGGTGTTGTTAGCAGTCCAATTAAGTCCTCCTGGAGTGACAGATATGGTTCTGTGGGAGTAGAGATGATCCTGTAGAAGGGTCTAGTAATGGCAAGATGGGTCCAGTCTTCCTCTGGAATCCAATGGAAACAGGCTGTCCTGCTGTTCTGAATCTAAGGTTTTATCCAGGTAGGAATGTTTGGCTCCTCCTACTGGGTGGAGCATCTCACAATGGGATGATGTAATACTTTCAGTCATGCAGTGAGCCTTAATGGCCCGTTAACAGCAGATATCACCTGGAGGGAGGATGGGTTGTGGAAGAGATAAAGAAACACTGCCCCACCTGGTTTTAACAGCTGGCCGATTAACAGAAAGACCTTCCCCCTCCCACCCCTCCGGAGTTATGAGATAAAGAAAAACACTTCAACTGGTTTCAACAGATGGGAATGAAATACATCTTGCATTGCAACCCAAGACAAGGGCTCAGCAGTCAGAACTGCTGATATTCTGGGAATCGTAGTCCAAGTCCATGCCTGTGGTAAACTGACCATGGCTGGATGCCAGACACTCACCAAACCCACTCTATCAATCCACAGTTGAACAGAGGAGAGAAAATGTAATGAAAAGCTCATGAACTCGGATAAGGACAGGGAGAGATCACTCACTGATTACCATCATGGGCAAAACAGACTCAGCTTGGGGATATTAACTGAATTTATAATCAATTAAAATCAGAGCAGGATAATGAGAAGTAAAACAAATCTTAAAAACACCTTCCCTCCACCCCTCCCTCCTTCCCAGGCTCTTCTTCCTACCCCAATGGTGCAGGGAGATGGAATGGGGGTTATGGTCAGTTAATCACCTGTGGTTTCTCCTGCGGCTCAGGGAGAAGAGTCCTTCCCCTGTTCCAGAGTGTGGTCCCTCCCAGAGGAGACAGTCTTCCACAAACTTCTCCAATGTGAGTCTTTCCCATGGGCTATAGTTCCTCATGAACTGCTCCAGCATGGGTCCCTTTCCATGGGGTGCAGTTCTTCAAGAATAGGCTGCTCCAAAGCCAGTCCCCCACAGGGTCCCAAGTCCTACCAGAAAACCTGATCTAGCATGGGGTCCTCTCTCCATGGGTCTGCAGGTCCCTGCCAAGAGCCTGCTCCAGCACAGTCCTCCCACAGGGTCACAGCCTTCTTTTGGACATTCACATGCTCCAGCATGTCTCCTCCATGGGCTGAAGGTGGATCTCTACATCCCCATGGGCTACAGAGCACAGGTGCTTCACCATGGTCTTCACCACAGGCTGCAGAGGAATCTCAGCTCTGGTGCCCAGAGCACCTTCCCTCCTTCCTTCTCCACTGACCTTGGTGTCTGCAGAGATGGTCCTCTCACATCTTCACCCCGCTCTTCTCTAGCTGAAGTTGCATTTGCATAATAACTTTTTTTTTCCTTCTTAAATATGCTATCACAGAGGTTCTACCATCATCTCTGATTGGCTCATAGCAGGTCTGTCTTGGAGCGGGCTGTCATTGGCTCTGTTGAACATTACTGGAGCTTCTAGAAGCTTCTCACAGATGCTGCCCTTGTAGCCTCACCCTTCCCCAGCTACCAAACCCTNCTGACCTTGGTGTCTGCAGAGATGGTCCTCTCACATCTTCACCCCGCTCTTCTCTAGCTGAAGTTGCATTTGCATAATAACTTTTTTTTTCCTTCTTAAATATGCTATCACAGAGGTTCTACCATCATCTCTGATTGGCTCATAGCAGGTCTGTCTTGGAGCGGGCTGTCATTGGCTCTGTTGAACATTACTGGAGCTTCTAGAAGCTTCTCACAGATGCTGCCCTTGTAGCCTCACCCTTCCCCAGCTACCAAACCCTGGCCATGCAAAACCAATACAATATTCACAGATGTTTTTCAGCCACCTGAATCAATTGCACAGCCCTGAAGTACTGGCCCTTGTATGAACACAAACCTGAACCCAACCAATTGCATTCATCATTTGCAGTCTAATTCATATTTACTTAAAATATTTTGATGCAAACACACTATACCCATGCCACTGAAATCACTGAAATCGTGAATCAACATGTGCTGGTTGTGTTTCCCCTGTACAGAAGCATAAGAAATGTACACAAAAGTCACCCTGTAAAAAAGCGTCAGCAAAGACAGTCAAGGAGGACAAGGACAACGAAGAGGATGATGAAGCAGAACCATCACAAGGTTGATTTTCAGGGCCATCATCACAACCATCAGAGGAACTGGAAGAGGAAACAGAAGAGACAACCACCACTTGATCCCTATCCCTGAGTGAGCTGCAGGAAATACAAAAATATTTCAGCCATCATCCATGTGAGCATATTACTGCCTGGCTGTTCTGGTGCTGGGACAACAGAGTCAACAGCATGGAATTAGAGGGTAAGGAAACCAAGCAGCTGGGATTGCTTCCTAAGGAACCAGGCATTGTCAAAGCAATGGGAAAAAAGACACAAGTCTTTAGTCTCTGGAGATGACTCATATCAAGTGTGAGGGCAAGGTATCCCTATAGAGATGATATTCCATGTCAGGCAAATGGACTGCAATAGAGAAAGGTATCCAATACCAGAGGGAATTTGCCATGCAAGAAATTATATATTTTGACTCAGACAATGCACAGTGCCCCATGGATCCAGATGATGTCTTACATCAACAAACCATGTGGCAGAAATTCATAGAGTGCACCAACAGTGCATGAAACCCCTTGACAATATTACTTTGGAAAGATGATGCACCACCAAGAGTGGGTGGCAGATTTGGCAACTCTGGGAATATGAAGACAGTATTCCTCCCTCCATTGCTGAGGCTGTGGAGAAGCTGTCAGATAAACTAACTCAGGAGTTCCAGCAATTCAGAGAGGATATGTTCTATTCCCTACCTGTATGAGTCCATATTTCAGCAACTGACAGCAGGTGTCCTCCTGCTCAGGAGAGAGGATATAGAAGGTATACACCATGGGCTACCCTGTGCTTTTACCTACAGGACCACAGGGAGGATATGAAGAAGTGGGAAGAACAACCCACCTTGATCCTAGATGCACAGGTGAGGGAATTTCAGGGAAAACAGCCACAAATGTTTTTTTTCCCAGGAATATTGCTGCTCCAGTCTCCAACGGACAGTTTTCCAGGCAGAATGGAAGGTCTGGTCATACTAATAACTCTATGGAGAGAAGTTTTAGTCCATTTCTACAAGATCTTAGCAGGGAACCTTGTGATCAGTATTAGAGGGGCCCTGCCTCCAGCCAGGTGGAGGAGAGGCATTACCAGGTTTACTGGAGTGTGTGGATTTGATGGCCTGGCACAGCAGCCCCAGAGGAGTACAAGGCTTTAATAGACACCGGCGCACAGTGTACCCTATTGCCATCAAACTATGCAGGGGCAGAATCCATTTGTATTTCTGGAGTGACAGGGGGATCCCAACAGCTAACTGTATTGGAGGCTGAAATCAGCCTGACTGGGAATGAGTAGCACAAACACCCCCTTGTGACTGGACCAGAGGCTGCATGCATCCTTGGCGTAGAGTATCTCAGGAGAGGATATTTTTAAGGATCTAAAAGGGTATTGCTGGGCTTTTGTTATAGCTGCCGTGCAGATGGAGGACACTAACAATTGTTTACTTTGCCTGGTCTTTCAAACGATCCCTTTGTTGTGGAGTTGCTGAAGGTTGAAGAAGAACAGGTGCCAATTGCTACCACCAACGCTGCATTGGATCCAATACTGCGCCAGTCAAGACTCCACAATTCCTATCCATGAACTAATTCATCACCTGGAGACCTAAGGAGTGATCAGCAGGACCTGCTTACCCTTTAACAGCCCCATATAGCCAGTGAAAAATTCTAACAGGGAATGGAGGCTGACAGTAGACTATTGTGGCCTAAATGAAGTTGTGCCACCTCTGAGTGCTGCCGTACTAGATGTGTTGGAACTTCAATATGAACTGAAGTCAAAGGCAGCAGAGTGGTGCCATAATTGATATCACTAATTTATTTTTCTCAATCCCTTTGGCAGCAGCGTGCAGACTACAGTTTGGTTTTACTTGGAGGGGTGTCCAGTACACCTAGAATCAACTTCCCCAGGGGTGGAAACACAGCCTGACCATTTACCATGGACTGATCCAGACTGCATTGGAACAGGGTGGAGCTCCAGAACACCTCCAATACATTCACAATATCATTATGTAGGGCAATAGAGCAGAAGTTTTTGAGAAAGGGAAGAAAATAAAATGAATCCTTCTAAAAGCCTGGCTTGCCATGAAACAAAGTAAGGTAAAGGAGATCTATGACAGCATACAGCTGGACCGTATGCCTCATAAGAGGAGGAGGGGTTTGGCTACAGAGAGCAGACACTAGCCAATCCCTGATGACAACATAGCAGGTAACTATTGGCCAGTGAGCTGGGTGGTAACCAATCATAGCCAATCAGGTTCAAACATGGAGTCTTTTGAATAGCCTGTATAGGAGCCATTAAAGCTCTCTGCTGCAAGAACTCCGATGTCATGTTGATGCTCCATCTCCCCCAACCGCGACATATAGTGAACTCTGACGTGAGGATGATAACTAAGCCATGAAAAAATAAAGGAGACTGAGCACCAGAGAGGGACAGCCAATGAGCTGTTACAGCCAGAGCTGCAAAAGAAAAGCAGCCAGGTTTGTGAGAGAGAAAAACAGCCTGGAGGGCTGTTGAGAAATGCAGCCAGAGAGCTGCCAACATCCAAGGAGCTGTGATTGTCAAGACAAGGACATAAAAGGGTGAGCTACTTCTGGGAACAATGGGTGGTACAATTTCTAAAATCTGGGAACAAGTCAGCCAATTTAGTCTTGACTCTACCTCTACAGGCGATGAAATTGCTATGTTTTAACTACCTGGAAGATATTAATGGACACATTAAAATTTATAACAGCCAAGACAAACACAAAAGTGACTGCAAATACACTAGTGCCGGTATCTCAAAGTGGTGGAGAGCAGATGGCGTGAGCCCGCTAAAAACCCCAAGCTGGCAGATGCTATGTGATGCGGACACTGGACCCACAATATGATGGACCCCACATGGTGCAAGAACCACCGGCACAAGATGGTGGAGTCTGCACGCTGTAAATGGAGCCTGCCGAAACATCCCGAGATGGTGGAGAGTGGAGGCAGCCTGCGGGGGAGGAGATGCCACGCTGGGCACGCAGGTGGAGCAACTGGAGGAGGAGTGGCTGTTGTTCAGGCTCCCCAGCCCTGCAGTGCCAGTGCGCCACGCTATTGAGACCAGACCCCCCCCACTGTGGGCGCTGTTATGCATGAAATGCATAATTTGTGTTTTATTGTACTATACTTGTGATACCATGTATAAACCATAATTTCTAATTGATAAAACCAAAGCAGGAAAACAGTTGTGTCTCCCAAAAAGCAAAACCCAGCTGCCAGATTACCACAGAGGGGGTGTCAGCAGAGAAAGAAGAGCATAGATCTTGATTACACAGTACAGAGACAAAGACCAGGAAGACTGCACCACACCTAGGAGCTCAGCCACTGAGAATCAGATACAAATCTGTATCCTTGTACTGGACTGCAATGAATGTGAATAGACTGCTTCCAGTAAAACTATTCACACACCCATCGTCCCTCTGTGGGTAAATCAGCATTTCTACATCAGGACTGATCATGACATTCTGGCTGCCCGAAACTGTCATCAGAAGACCAGTAGCAGGACATGCATATTGCCAACATGGATGATAGACTCATACACACACACAGGAATATTACCTCCGAAAACCATCACTCTATTCTTCACTACTCAGAAACCCTATTCAGTAGCCAGCAACCGATGACGAATAACAACTAAGCTCGGACTTTAACAAAGAACTAGGAGTTTCTTAGCCTCACGGCTGAAAAACTGTATAAAAGTCAGCTGATAGAACAGCAAATTGTGAACTTGGGGGGATCAGTGCAGGCCAGGCTGATCTCAGGTTCATCCAGTTCCGACTCCTGGGCTCAGAACTGTATTGGTTGTGGCGATTCCAAATTTTTGATTGTATTGATTATTAATAAATTCTTTATTAATTTTTATTCGGCTGATTTAATATATTACAGGCGCTGAATGTGTTTGCATAGTCTGCATGTTTCCCCAGATTCCCCTGCAGTGCCAGCACAGAGGCTGGAGCTTCCCAAGCAGCACCTGCAGGAGCCATTTGCCATTTCTTCCATGCCCCACATTGTCATGGAAGTGCTAGGTCCGCCTCTGCCTTTAGCTGATTGGTACAGTCCTGGACCCCTGGCGATAGCCTGGCCTTCACTTGACATGCCCACTTGCAGTGACATTGTTCCCCCCGCCACGAACCTGGAAGCATCACAGCACTGGAACCCAGAAATGCGCCAGAACTCAGAAGTCGAGTGGTTCCCGAACCGAACCCAGAAGCACTGACAGGAGGTTGCCGGCACCCATAACCATGGAACGCCACATCCTGCTGCGTCTGCAGTTGGGGCTCGAGAAGGCTGGGGAACACTGTAGAAGCCAGCTCTGCTGTCAGAGCCCGAGGGGCTGGGGGACTGCTGGCAGCGAGCAGCCCTGGAGACCAGCGGAGCAGGGCTGCCCAACACCAAGAGCTACCGTGAAGCAGGGGCCAAGTCACGTTGCCTAGCAACCACTGCAGCAGCTGTGTCAACCCCTTCTGTGCCACCAGCGAACAACTGTAAGTGTGCCTGGGCTGTGGGACGAGAACTGGAAGATAGACCCTGGTCCCTTGCTCTGTTTAATCCTGGAGGGGACCCTGACAGTATCACAAAAGAGTTCTTGCCACCCCACGCCATGCAGCATCAGATGGAGCCATGTCGCAGCAAGTGGCTGGAGCCGGGAGAGCCCTTTCTGACAGAATGATGCTCCCTCTCCATTTGCCTTCTGCGAGAGTGGAGTAGCAGTGGCAACAGAGGCAGCAGGGAGGGGGGGTGTGGGGCCCACTATGCCGAGCAGGTGGTGCTGAGCACGTGGTGGCGATTGTATGGCCACGCCTTGCCGGAGATCAAGTGGCATAGACAGGGGCAGCAGCAAGTGGCGGACCACCTTCACAGCGGGTCTCGCAAGATGTCTGCAGGTCTCTCCATGTGGGCAGTGAGGAAGCAACCCAGGGAGTCCTGTGGCACTGATATGGAAGATGTTTATAAATATAAAAATACAGGATTTTAGAAACAGTTTTGGTGATTTTGTAGAAGTAGAGAAACAGCTTGTACTGAGAACACATAGAAGATTAGCTATTAAACTTGGTTGTTAGGTAGTCACTAAGTAGAAGTCATACAGGTAAGATGTTGAAACTCAGCAAAGCAGGACCTAGGTATTTTTCAAAAATTGATAAAGCAGAACTTTGTGGCTTCAATCCAGCAAAATCAAGCTCCTAATCTTTGGCAAGAGAAAAGTGACCTGAAAAACAGTCAAACCTCCACTGTGCCTGCCCAGAAGCAAAGATTAGCCTGAGGAACATGACAGCCTTCCTGCCAAGACCCCAACTCATGACCACCAGGAGGCATGACAGCTAATTAGAATACAAAGTGAGAGAAGGCAGGGAATGGGTGGGTGGGGAAGTGTGGGTTTATGGGATCAATGTGTATTTAAACCTGGACCTTGATTTGACCAGGTATGCACGGTTTGCAAAAGATATCCCCCTGTGTCCCCCAGCTGGAAATAAAACATACCTGCTTTACAATATCTGAATATAAACCCCTTATTCTATGCTTCAGCATCGCAGGCTTTTCCCAGTGCAGCGCAGCCACCATCTTGTGCACCATCAGAGCCTTGTGAGCAGCCCCAGCATGGCTCCTGACCCATGCCACTCCTGCTGCAGCCAGGGCTCCCATCTGCTGCGGACCCTCATGAGCAAATACTGTGCTGGAGAAAGGACCTATCTGGACGGGTAACCCCTTCCTCGGGGGGAATGCAGCATTTGTACCACCTTGTGCAGGAGCAGCTGTAGGCTAAGCATGTCATTTCTGCATCTGGTCCATGGAACTCTTGTGTTTTTACTATTCAGATGGCAATTGCTGCACGATTCAGGGGGTCAGTACTGTTGTGCCTGTGTTACCACTATCCAAGACCCTCACTATTAAGATTGCCTTTTTTACCATACCACCTTGTGATCCCCTGCATTGCCCTGATTGCCTTTTGTGATAGATGCTCCTGTAATAATTCTAAATTGTAAGCTATCCTTTCAAGCGGAAATTGACTGATATGTTTTTTCAAAGTACCCTTTTCCTACTTAAAGAAACTGAAAGAACAGCTCCCACCTTGCAACTTCCCTGATGTGGAAAAGGTTACCACTGGAATGAAAGACCTAACCTTCTCATCCTAAAGCAACTTCTGACTCAGGGCTTGTTATCTCTTGATACCACTTAGGGAGTTAATGTTAATATAATTGTTATGTCCTAAGACTAGATTTATATACCTTCTGTGAAGGAAAAGTAGCAGATTTAAATATTGTCAAGTCATTTTTTGCTTTTGTTAAAAACTAACTTTATGTTTTCACTGAATGACTGCTCACTAGAGAAATTCAAGGTTAGCTGTGTGATTATAGTATATTTCTGGAATCAGATAGCATTAATAGAGTTTTTATGAAGGGATTTGGTTGTAAGATAATTAATAAATATTGCTTATACGCATTCCTTTAGTTATATTAATAAAAGTTTGCTTATAGGTATTTGAGGGAAACCTGTCAAGTTTTCGGGGCATCTTCATTGAAGATTATGGCGATGGGTAGTTGTAAAAGTAAAGTCCTTTATTGCATGGCTAAATCAGCTTCATGAAGGTGGAGGTTGTTACAGTTTGTGCCAGCAAAGTCCCCGTGTCCCAAGCAGAAGTGGTAACATCTTATCAGCAGCAGTAGAAGCAACAGCACCCTTATGCCATGTCCCCTAAGAAAGAGCATCCTAGCATTCTCTGTGCATTTTATTCTATTTTTAGCCAATCAGGCTTAAACGCAAGATCTCTATAATAGTGTTGGACCTATCCTAAGCTAAAATTGATGTGCGACAATTTTCGTAAATTCTTATACAATTATGCATATAGCTCTATCTGTTCTATCTAGGAACATTTTAGCAAGGTTACATTATTTTTGTTTTGACTAGAATTTAACTAACTTTGCAAAAGGCAATGTTACTGAACTACAAACTAGGTATTAGGTCTTTTTCTTACTTACTGACACAGGCTGTTATTTGTTTAAGGCACTTTAAAATCCTCTATTTATTTAAAACTAAACTTGCATTTCTACTTCTTGTCTGTGTGGATTTACGTATATTATTTTCTCTGGAGGTTCTAATTCAATCCTCACATTTCTGGGCACTCCTGGGCCTGTGTGGATTTGGCCCAGGGGGATTCATACTCCAACAGAAACCCTCTCAGTCAAGGCATAAGGCTCTGGTCAAGCCCTAGCTCTGGCTGACTGGAGATTATACTGTCAGATGCAGGTCTTTCTGCACTCAAACTGTAATCAAGTCATTTTGACTTGCTAATTTGATCATACAAGAGCTGGACCCCTTTTCAAGGTAAACTTGAAAGACTTTCCCAGGAAAAGCTTTCCAAGTCCTTGCTAGGAAAAGGAGGTCCCCAGCTATAGCAGACCCTGGGAGATGGTAAACATTTAAGCAGTTGTAAGTATTTTTGTTTAGTAGTGCTTATTGTTTTGTTGTATGTATTGTTTTACTGTTCATAATATGTGCATATTATGCTAAACACCCTTCTGAATTTAACAGGTTAAATTATGTTCATGTTATAGTTGTTAAGGTTGAAAACAGAGGTGAGTACTGATAACCCATTCAGTTATTAAAGCAAACAGAGCTTATTTGCCTTTATGTCTAAATGGTACTCTACAATGGAATGGGAATCAAATACTGGGAAAATTATCAGACTGATTGCTCAGTTCTGTGCTCTTTCTGCATTTTCTGTTTCTGTGTCTAAAAGCAGAGATGCAAACGTAAAAAAACAAATTCGGAATGCCTACAAATATGCATTTTGATTGACTAATGCTCACCAGGTCAAGGCCTGCACGAGCACTGAAACCCTTTAAATAACTGTGTGACCCATCATTCACTGATGCTTATAATAATTTTGTTCATATTCACAGTGATCCTTTAAAAAATTATTGTACCCCAGCCTGACATCCAGCATTCATCCTAAGTATAGGCTTAAGGCTTCTTAATGAATTGTCCAAGATACCATAATCCACTGAATTTTTATCAGTGAAACTGATTTAACAAAATTTTACTCTTTATTAATCTCAGCAGCACAACCTATTTACAAAATTGTAGGCTGCTATCACCAACTCACCCCAACCAGAAATGCTCACACAGGTAAAGCATCTTTGAAAAACAGAGGGAGGATGTGTGATGAGACTCCATAGAGTAGGGTGGCCAAAGCCCTGTACACTTTAAATCATCTAACAATATTGCAAAACTCCCAAAACCCTGTCATCTTAAATCATTTCTTGTCATTACAGTCCTCTAGTGATGTCCAGTTACCTAAACCTAAGATATTGGTACAACACCTTATCACTTGGGGGCACGGGTATGCATGTATTCCCACAGATGATGGTATTCAATGGGTACCTGCTTGGTGCATGCGACCTGTTCTATGCTCTGCTCGGGACCACAACCAACAATGCCTCCCAGACACCCCCTCAGCAGATGCTGTAGAACAGTGACCACAACAACCCTCTGCACCAGCTGGATGGAAATCTGAGACCTTTGGAATGACAACTCACCTGTGACTTCACCTGGCTCTCAAGTCAGACACTTTAAGGACATTGCTAGCAAAAGAATATACTACCTCTGATAGTTTTAAATGTTACTTTTTAAGTTGGTTTGTTTGTAACGTTCAAGTTGTAAGTTTTAAGTAATTAGCCTGTGGCATGCCACCCAGTAACATTGTGCCTTTGATAGCTCCTGGACATGATAGTAAAAATTTTGATGGGACACACCAATAGCTAGAAAGATTAGGCTTGTCAAGTTTAGTGAAGATTTTCATTATCCTTGTACTGTGTTTGTTGTCCTTTCTGCAAGGGGCCCTGCAGAGGGATGTTAAACATGGCTTTTATATTTTAAAACAAAAAAACCCCTATGACAGTGCACAGCTGGTCTGTGAGCCTGAAAGGAGGAGGGATTTGGCTACAGAGAGCCAATCCCTAACGAAAATGTGAGCAGTCAGCTATTGGTCAGTGAGCTGGGTGGTAACCAATCATAGCCAATCAGGGTCAAATGCAGAGTCTTTGGAATAGCCTATATAAGAGCTGGGCATGCCATTAAAGACACTCTGCTGCATGAAATTGATGTTGTGTCGTCTCTCCATCTCCCCTGACTGCGACAACTCTGCCCTTCTACTGTGCTCTTGTGAGACCTCACCTGGAATAGTACTGTGTTCAGTTCTGATGTCCCCAACATAAGAAGGACATGGAACTGTTGGAGCAAGTCCAAAGGAGGCCACTAAGTTGATAAGAGGACTGGAGCACCTCCCCTACAAAGACAGGCTGAGAAAGTTGGGGCTGTTCAGCCTGGAGAAGAAAAGGTTAGGTGGAGACCTCATTGCACTTTCCAGTATCTGAAGGACCTACAGGGAACTGGAGAAGGACTTTGTCAGGAGCTGCAGTGATAGGACAAGGACTAATAGGTACAAACTGAAAGAGGGGAAATTTTGGCTAGATATTAGGAAGAAATTCTTTACTGTGAGGGTGGTGAGACACTGCAGCAGCTTTCCCAGGGAGGTTATGGATGCCCCAACCCTGGCAGTGTTCAAGGCCAGTTTGGATGGGGCTTGGAGAAACCTGGTCCAGTGGAAGGTATCCCTGCCCCTGGCAGAAGGTTGGAACTAGATGATCTTTATGGTCCATTCCAACCCAAACCTTTCTATGCTTCTATGATTCTAATTCTGACCCTTCATAACCATATCACATAACTGCCATTGAATGTCTTGGTTTTGCATTTGAGAATTACTATAAATGGTGTGCTTTGTCCAGGACAAAGGACTTATTTGCTATAAATGCCACTGCAGTGCTTAGTGAAACCATTACTAGCTAGTGCCTGATGATTAAAAGTGAGAAAGTAGTTGGATGTATGTGGTATCCTAGCCCTAAGGGGAAGGGAGCACGCAAGATTTGTAAATGGTCATTATTGAAAGGAATGACAAAAGTGAGAGGAGAGGATCTGCAAAAAAAATCACAAAGTTTTATTAGTAAATTAGACACCTTGTATGGAAATTGGTATGTTAGTCCCTGATCTAGTATAAACACATGGCAGTGGGTTTTGGATAAAGGGGTAGGGTGAAAGGGAAGAGAGAGAGAGAGGGAGATGAATTAAAGAGGGGGAGAGAGAAAAAGAAAGGAAAAAAAGGGGAAAAAAGATCACCAGTCCTTGCTCCAGCACTGATCCAGCTGATGGGGTGTCCAGGGTCCTGGCGTGCATGTAGGCCTAAACTTCATGGGTATATCTTTTTATAGAGAGTTTTCTCTACCCTGGAGCTAAGTTTCTTGCTTTCTATGCAAATTAGTGCTCATGTGCAGTCCATTCTTTCAGACCTTTCTGGAAATGGGTCAGAGGATTCAGGGGTCTTGGGTGGTCTTGTTCCCCCTCCCCCCGTCCATGTCTACTTCTCAACATAATTCCTGCACCTGTGCTGTGCTTATCTCCAGGAAGTACAACAAGGATTATTCCGGCCGCTGGTCTGGGGTC
>WEIU01009821.1:17648-29684 GCA_013389925.1 Aegithalos caudatus | reverse complement strand
AAAAAAAATATTCAAAAAAAACAAAAAGAAAAAAAAAAAAAAAAAAAAAAAAAAAAAAAAAAAAAAAAAGCAATTAAGCATTTCAAGTATATGAAAATTTCAGGGGTGTCAGCATCACTGAAAAACTCAGGGAGTGCATAAATCCAAGTGCTGTGTAAACATCTGCATTAGCTGGACAAGTGCAGGGTGATTTAAATGAACCTGTGCTTGGCCAAAACCCAAATAAGGCCAAAGTTTACAGTTCATTGTTTGCCTTGGACTAAAATAGTTGGCTGTTACAGAAGGTTAAATGTGCCTTGGATGATATATTACAGGGCTTTTTTAAAGTAAGCTGAGCAACAGGATATTAAAAATCCAAATGTGGTGCTTTGCTGGTGGCGCTACAAACAGCCAGGTGTCACAGATGCACATCTGCCTGCATCAGGCTGCCTCAGGCCCTGATTTCAGATTAGGGCACCTTTGGGGATTTAACTTTGTGCAGTCTAAATCAGTAATACATTAGGCAACATTTCTGATGGAACAAATATAACAGCCCCAGTGTTTTTGACAATTGCTGCTTTTGCTAGAATATTTTTTTCTGGTCTTTTCCTAAGAACTTATATTTGATGAATTTTTCTTGTCAGAAAGCAGGAACTAGAGTTGTATTTCTACATACCCTATTGTAACAGAGTTGTCTTTAGTACAGATGGGTTTAAAGGCCAATTTAATTCCCTCAGGTTTGACTATGCCCAAAAGTGGATATCAGGGGACACGTGAGGTTTTGTGGAGCAGAGACTTCCTGAGGCAGAGACAGTTTTCATCTGCCTAGGAGTTTTTGACAATTGCTGCTTTTGTTAGAATTTTTTTTCCTGTCTTTTCCTAGGAACTTATATTTGATGAATTTTTCTTGTCAAAATACAGGAACTAGACTAGTATTTCTACATATCCTATTGTAATAGAGTGCCTTTAATGCAGATACAATTTAATTCTCTCAGGTTTGACTGAGAAAGTGGCCAAAAGTGGATATCAGGGGCCATGTGAGGTTTTGTGCAGCAGACTTCTGAGACAGTTTTGGTGTTCCCAGGAGTTTGGTGTGTTTCCCTCTGTGGTTAGGGATCATTCAGAGCAGGGAGGCTGGTTTGGGGTGTCCATCCTGTGCTGTGACAGGGCCATCCATCACGGGAATTCCGTGTGCTCGGGACTCGCCAGCCCCTGACAGCTTTGCCAACACAATATTCTGCTGTCTCAGGATGTGATGAGCAATCACTCCTGGCTCAGCCTCTGCAAGTCATTTGTAATGTGATCTGGACATAGGAACCACCAGGGAGGTTCATGGGACAGCACACTCTGATGGTCCTGCAGATCCCATCTTTTACCATTACACACCTCTCCCAAGTTGTTCCTCATCCCCTTCTCACACTGCAGGGAATTTAATTCATGGCTAACTCATCTTTTTTCTGACAGGACTATCTCTAAAATAAAGTGAAATACAGTAAGATATAATTTTAATAATAATTAATTACTAATTATTGGTTATAGATTGTTGACAATTATTAAGAATTATTTTCCTTTATCATTACACTTATAGGGCAAAGGTACATTAAAAAGTAAACAACCATCTTTGCTTTCAAACTGATCCATGATTGCCACCTAAAGTGGAAAGTTGTGGCCAGCTGGAAATCAGGATTAATTACATATAAACTAATCATAAATTGAAGGTTATTGATGAAGAATTGTTCTACTTCACCAAATCTTGTCTGTTTGAAAACAAAAGCAGACACAAAAAAACTATAATCACAAAACCCAAGGACGACTATGAAATATTTATTAATTACTGATCAGCAAAACATAAATAGTCCACAGACTTTTATACAGAGACCTTCATAGGCTGTAGGTACTCATCCTGAGCATTGTTGGGTTGTTATTCTGGTCTAGAAGACACCAGATATTTCCATCAAAAAGAGAAAACAGGATCACTGCATGAGCTAGAAAAAAGAATACATTTTTCAGTTATAGGGTTGAGTTACAGGAATTTTTTCAGGAAATACAGGCAGGAAGCAGTGTTAAAGTTTCTCATAAACAACACAGCTAATCCCCTGATCTATGGTGCTTGCATGTAAAAAGAGAGGAGATTAAATTAGCTGGACTTTGTTTTTTCCCACTGTCATTGAAGGACAATATTTTACTTTCTCTGCAGACAACAGTAGGGCTGATGCATCTTCCCTTAGTGAGAAAACACCTATTTTTTATTTTTTCAGCTCAGGTCTGAAAGTTTTTTGACCTTCTTTCTTATCTGACATGGCAGAAGTTGCTGATCAGGACTGCTGCTGCTGATTTCCAAACTAGGTGTGTTATCTCCTTTGATCTTTTTGTATATAGCCAGTCAGATAATTGATCTTTTGGGTCTGATAAGCTGAAGAAGACTAACAATGAAACACAGACCAGAAAAAATATTTTGCAGTAACATGAAATATTTATTTGAAACACAGCAGTTTGTGTTTACTTTTCAAGACTTTAGTTTTCTAAACCAATTTAAATGCAAGTTGCTTCTTATACTCAGAGAATGAAAATATAGATAAATGCACACAGAGAATAAGCATTCAATCAAAAATGCCTTAATTTTGCAAAGGTGATTATTTCTAAACCTGTACATTTATTTTGCTTGCTATTTCATCAACACTGTGCCACTCTCTGCTTTTTTGAATGATGAATTAGGGGTTTCTGGGGCCCCCAGGTTTTTAGTATTAGAGCTGGTCTTCTCTTCTCACTAATTTACAATTAGAGGCTGAGACAGTCTCCAGGAGAGAGAGGAGTGAATTTGATGTTGAGAGTTCTTTGTCACCTCTGCCTGAATAAGGTGAACCCGCAGCCAGTCTGAACAAAGGGATTTTCACCCTCCGTGTTAATGGGCTGAGGAATTCCTCATGTGCACTTAGCTTAGAAATAAAAGTGAAGCCCTTGAGGACACACCTCGTGGCTACACCTGAGGCAGATGTCTAATTTTCTCCTTATTATGTTGTTTTTATGCTATTAACTGATCCACTCCAAGAAGTCAGAGAAAACTTGGCCTCACGCCCTGAATTCTTGTCAGCAGACTTTGAAGCTTTTGTGTTTTATCTGGCAAACCTAAATCTTTATTGATTTTCTTATTTAATCACATTTCCCAGAGAAAGCACAGGGAATAAGCCACTAGACTAAGGCTTAAGAAATTTCAGCTTAAGCCTTTTTTCACCAGTTTTTCTCTAAGTCATTTAGGTTTTAGTACCTCAGTTACTCCAATGGAATTGAAAAACACTTCACAGTTTTACAGGAAGTTTGTAAGGGTAATTTCATTAAAGATTTAAAAATTGATGCTACAGTAAAAAGCCATCTGACTACAATTTCCTGCCATGGAAAATTGTTGGGGAAAAGAACATTTTTTTTTTTTACCATACTGCTATCAGAGTCCCTTGTTAACTTACCTGAAATAAAACTCATCCAGAGAAAGGCAGAGCAGGCTCTGCTTGATGAAGTTCCTGCACTACGCTGCAAAGAAAATTTGGCATTTTTTTGATATTTCGGCAAAGTTCTTGAAGATGGGAGGATTAACTCCTGCTGAATATGGTGACTTTATAAACAGGAAATTAGATCAACATTCATGGTCAGGAATGCTTTTCACTTGAGATGAGTTTCATTGACTTTTTGGCACCTTTTCTACTTTGCCTTATTTTTTTTTTTAGTCTCTTCTTTTAGGGGTGCCCTTTGAACGGTGGAATTAGGCAACATAGAATGGTTTAAATATGTTGAAATCTGTTAATTCAGGTTTTGTGATCATTCTTATGTTCCAGAAGTATCCCATTCTTCGGGTTAAGCAATGATTTAAGAAAAAAAAACCTAAACTGAGCATGTAAATCATGTGCTTATAGCTTTCTGTGGGGTGACTGTGCCTCTTATAGAGCCAGAGGGCCACGTTCAATAGACTTATAACTCCAACCAAGACCTTAGAGCACATGTAATTACCACTTGTATCATAATTTATGAACCTGCTGGAACTTATAATCATCTTAAGATAATGTTTTCTTGCCTCTATTTTTAATTAAGCCAGTTCCTGGTTAATTTTTTGTTTGTTTGTTTTTAAATTCCACCCATAAAAAGCTACCAGACATGCCAGAGACAAAATAAATAAATGCAATATAGAGGAAAAAAATACATATGCTGCCTCTGGCAAGAGGGGTGTTAAAAACTAAAGTGTCCCTATTATAATTGCAGTCATTAAGCTGTGACAAATGCATGAACATTATGCAATCAACTTGAAACAAAGTAACATTAAATAAACTTAGAACAACAGGAAAAAAANAAAATAAAAAAAAAAAAAAAAAAAAAAAAAAAAAAAAAAAAAAAAAAAAAAAAAACCCTCAACATATAGAAAAGGTTGCTTAGAGCTCCATCCAGCCTGACCTTGAATATAATTTTAAATATGTTGACAGCAAGCCAGAGTATTTGATATTCCTTAAAGCTCTGGGGCATATTTAGGTGTAGCCATCAAAGGTCTGGGAGCTTGCCCATGTTCTCTGTACATCTGTTTTACACAGAAAAAGCAGCACACACCTTTCTTCCTAAGTGAAATAGGAGAAAATTGTATTGTTAGCAGAAATTTGGGCTGCAAGGACATCACAAACAAGCGAGTGATACTTGTAAGCATTTTGGCATGGAATAAATGAATAATAGATAACAAGGTAGTTCCTTATGGAAACCACCTGTTTCTACCTTGCTTGATCTCAAGTATGGAATTTTAAGATAAATTCATATCTCCCAAGACCACCTTTTTGTAAAGATCAATGTTTCTGTATTACAAAGGGTTTGTTAACACCATATTTTACTGTAATAGAAGTATCTGGTGGTTGTTTCTCAGTAAGAATGACTCAGAACTCACAAAAAATTATGAAAAGTATGTCACATCTTCCTCACTTTTAATTTTTTCCTTCTTGATGTTATTAATCAATTATCCCTTAGTGTGTGTAAATGCATGCCTTAAATGCTAAAAAGAAATTCTACACTAGACAGGTTTATTCCATCAAGAATTTAGTCCTTTTTTGTGTGTGTAGGGAAATAAAAGTTCATATTATTTACCTTTTATAAATGTTATAATTTGTGGCAGAGGTATTTCACTTTATTTGTTTTCCAATCAAATGGTGTCATTATAACTGAAATATTTGTGTCCTTATTGATCATTTGATCTGGGGAGAAGCACATGGAAATAAATGCTGGGAGAAAGAAAAATGATTCACCCTGGGTGGCTTGGCTGAGTGAATTTTATAAAGTTCCAAACAACATAAATAATGTATTGGAATTCCCTTAAAATAACATAAATATGAAGTCTGCAAAGAGAGCCCAAGGCAAGCTGTTGCAGGGTGGTCACAGCAGGTCCATGTGTTCTCTCTCCAGTGAAAGTTGCATTGCCCACAAAGGTTTGAATATTAAAATTTTCACTATGATCTTAACATGATCTTCATTTCTGATTCGAGACAAGTGTTTAAATAGTGGAGGGAGCTGCGTGATAAAACTCTGGAGTTTTCAGACCTGGTGCTTTCTTCAGGCTCTGTTTTGGATCTCAAGCATTGCTGCTGCTCCTTCCATTTAGAAATTTCATTTTTATCGGAGTGAAATGGGAGCCGTGCTTGGGTGCACAAAGGGAAGTTACTGTGGGCAAATGTTATCAGCTGCTATTGGCAATTAGCTTACAGGGGATTATTGGGGGTTTAAAATGCTTAACTAGAAAGGTGATATATTGTGTGTTAATGAAGGGGAAAATTTTAACGAATGTAGGTCATCTTTGAGCAAAATTAGCATTCAAAAGAAGTTGCCTGTTATGTCTCAACTTCAGGAAGCCGAGCCTATAGACTTTAAACCATGGTAGGATGCTGCCCTCTTCTGCTGATTCTAAGCTCAGTTTTTCCCTTACAGCTTCTGCAGTTGCTCTGAGCAATTTTTGTTCTCTGACAAACACTCTGGTAGTTCTTTAAAACAGAAAATAAGCGAAGTTTGCAAGCACACTCAAACGATGCATTTAATTCTGACAACATATGTAAGAAAAATACACAGGATATTTTAGAAAGCGTCCCAAATGTTTGATGTATGATTTCAATTAGGTTAATTCTTGCCTTTCAACTCTTTTCTCTCTTCCAAACCTAATATATCGGAATTAAATGATAAGGTTGGTCTTTGAGCTACGTTGATGCCTTGGGAAGGCTGACCTGGGACAGAAAATGGACAGAGATGCAGAATAAACCAGATATTTATTGAAAGGTCTCTAGGATACACCTTGGGCAGGACAAGAGTCTGACCAGGGCTACAGATAAGGTGGGCCCAAAAATGTCAAAAAAATTACAACCAGTCATGAGGTCTCACACTTTTATAAGTTTTGTTCTATTTGCACCTTGGGGTTGAATTGTCCAATTCCAGCTCCAGGTTGTGAGGTCCCATCCTTCTTGTTCCTCCCTCCAGCCACCCTTGTTTGTGCTTTGGGGCTGAAAGTTGTCCTTGGGGTGCAGCAGGACAAGGATTTGTTTTGTGTCCCTGCTGTGTGCAGAGCTGAGTGACCCTGACTGTGAGCTCAGAGCTGCACCCTGGGCACCACAGAGCCTGGGATACAGGAAAGATGAAACTTAAGGCATCTAGGTAAGAACAGCTTCAGTTTGTCAGGTAATGATGTCCTCTTGGCAAACCTGTCCCTTGTGGAGCAGGGACCTGCAAACACCTGCTAAAATGGAGCAGGTTTTTGCTATAAGTTACAGCTTCTCTGGGTAGAAACAATGCTTGCATCCGAGGCATTTACAGCAAGCTCAAAGGATCCTGGTTCAGATTTGTCTCCTTTGGGGAAGAGAGAGTTACTTTCATTTTCTTAGGGGAAATAATGGATTTGTGACTTAACATTGCCCTTCAGCAGGATTGACCCTGAATAGAAATGTGTTTGTGCATTTAGTTCCTCTCTTGTGTTCAGACATGGAAAATTATAGGAATGAAGGTAAGGGAAGTGATGAAATAGATTAAATTTTTACTTTGGCCCTGCATTACAAATGTAGGTATTTGAATCTCTCAGAACTAGTGCCATTCAGCTATAGCTCTAATAAGGATTTCTGTGATGTAGGGGACATGGAAATGTAGGCATTATGAAAGTGTGTTTTCAGGCACTCCAGTTATCAGAAACGCTTTTTTTAAAGAAGGAAACCTTTCCGCAACAAATTTCAGAGTAAAAACCTGGCCCTGGTGAAGACTGTTTCACTACCTACCTTCAGAGACCATTCACATTGTGAAGATAAGAATGCTTTCCCAGGAGACAGAATCTGCTTTTATTACATTTTTGCTACTTCTTGTCAAGTTGCACTGTTTTCATCCTGTCTGTATATCTAACTAAGCTTAGGTGGAAGGAGTCACACAGAAAATGGTCTAACAATTTAAAACCATATTTGAATCTAACACCACCTTTCTTCTGCAGTACCTCTGCAGAAAGGTTGTGATGAGCAATCCAGTCAGTGTGGCTTTTGTGAGCAAAGCCTTTCCACAAATTCTGTGACTGTTCTGTGTCGGGATGTTGAGAGGGAACAACTGTCTTAAAGCATGATTTGTTGCCTCAGTTTTATGAAGGTGAGTACATCTCTACCTTATAAATCAGAAATCTGTGCTCAGTGATGGTCAGTGTCATAAGACCAGAGGTTACAAGGTGTCTTAAAGGTTTATTAGCCAATAAACTACTGCCATACAGATTGTTTCTGCTTTCACACCAACCCCTAATTAATTTGTGTCATGTGTCTTGCCCAATGCAGGACTTTCTTAACCAATCATATGACACACAATCCTAAGAACTACACCTTAAAACTTTTTACTGCCTTTGTAACTTCTTTATCTGACCTTTAAAACCTTCCACTACCTAGCTTAATATGTTTCCATCTAAACTACAAACCTGCATTCTTACTTATGGTCTCTAGATCTGGAAGCTTTTTCCAAGGTCTCAAGTTGAACCCTGTACCCTGTACTCATTTCTGTGTTTGGGCCTGCATGCACAAGGTTTTGAGAATTTTCTGTGCCTGGAATTCCCACAGTTCTGCAAGGAATCATCAGACATGGAAAATATCCATGTCTTAGGGTAGCATGGGGAGAAGTCCCTAAAGGAACAGGTTGTGATTGTGATTGCCATGAAATGGAGCTGGTTGGGGACAACCCTGTGGTTCAGGGTAATGCTGACTGATACAGATTTCTCATATGGCATTCCCAGGGTGTTGATTTATCAGCCTGGGAAATCCAGGGGAAGTGTAACACTCATGGCTTGATTGAAATTTAGTTATGAAATCTTCCTTCAGTGACACTTCCTGTGGTAGCACTGCTTCTCTGACTGTACTTAGGATATCCATACCAGTTTTCAGCACTCTTGAAAGCTGATACACCCTCAATTTTACATCAATTTTCCCCTTCCAGAGTAACAAAACTGTTTTGTCAACTGTAGCTGCCAGCATTGAGTTACAAGTATAGGATAACTGGGAAAGAACAAGAGCTCACAACAACGAATTTTTTTTGGGGAAAGAATGAAAATGCTTCTCAACTTGTTTGCTCAGTACTGAAATGTTATCTCTTCATATCTATGATTTAATGAGCTGTTACCTTCAAAATGACTGACCTTTGGATGGCATATTTAGTATTCCAGTAGATGGGGTTTAAGTGGTCAATTTAAAATCAGCTTAGCTGGACTAAAGCATGATTTTGAATTATGAATTGCTACAGAGGAATGTAGTGGGCTTGACAAAATAGTCCCTGTTTATCAGGATGGAACCATGACTCTGGTAGAGCTATAAGTTAAAACTGAAAGATGCCCTGATACAAAAGCTGAAATAACAAGCAGCTTGCTTGTAGGATTAGGTATGTACTCAACAATTGCTCAGTGGGAAATTACTGAACTGAAACATGAAGAGGAATGAGATGCAGCACAGAGCAACAGACTGAGTGTGGATCACTAATGAACTCGACAATGGGAGTTATTTTTACTGGTAACTCCAGGATATCAGGTATTTAGCTATGTCCAGAGCAGGTTGGAGAGCTTCCATCATACACGTAATAAATAGACAGGTGTTCCTTAACTTGCTGCTGGCTCTGAATCCCTTTGAATTCTATTCTCTGCTCCCCAACAAGGGAGTACAGAGAATACTAAACTCAGCAGGAGCACTTAACTTTGGTTCTCTGTGTACAATGACAAAAAATCTCAGAACTTATTTCCTGTAGGAGTTAGTTCTGATTATCTATTAGGAGCCAGCCATGTCTCACTCAAACCAAGATTTTCATCAACTCTTTTCAGCTGTGATGACTATCCTCCATTCAGACCACTTATCAGAAAGGATTCTTTCTTCATGTGTTGTATTTTATTTACAAAAAAAGCAGTTTACAAAGACTTATTTACAAAGAAGCAGTTATGACAAAGAGGAAAAAGCTGGTTTTGATGTTGGCAGGGGCACCTCAGGAAGGCAGGAGAGCTTTCACCTTTCTCATGATTTAAAATTACAGATAAATCTAAAGTAATTTTGGATAAGTGTGCCGGAAATTTGACGTGTAATTCTGCATCATCTTATAATCAGCACTAGAAATGGGACATGATTCTGGCTTTAGGTTTAATGGAAAGATCCACTTCAACCAGCCCTTTACCTACCAGTGAGGCTCACAGTGCTGAGTTTTTGGGTTCTGGAATTGGATTCAGGGATGAAATGCTCCAGCACAGGAAATCACCAGTATTCTGAATGATGATGCTGTTACTGAGTGTGTGCTTGGGGCAGGGTTGTCTTTCCCAAGGCCTCCAAGGGAAGTGAAGAAAATATTTCAATGAAGTTTGTGCCCGTGGCCACCTTGTGTTTCAAACCCTCAGGACACCACCACAGAAACCACAGAGGCAAAAAGCTGTGCTAATGATCTGCAGGGAATGTGCACCCCCAGATGCACTGGTGACAGCAAAAAGAGGCTGATATCTCTGATTAATGAAAATACAACAGTTTTAATAACCACATCGAAGCTTAATATCTCTGGGGCTTTATCACATCTAGCATATTTTTCATTTCTGTTTTTTGTTATTGTTGCTAAGGTCAAATACATCACTGCATAATCACCGTGCAAAGCTGAAAAATTTCTCACACTGGTAAAAGTTAAGATAAAGTATTTGCAAATAAAAAAAAACACACTGTTTGTTTTGTTCAAAGTAAATGTAAAGTGTAATCTATCCCAACATCAGTTCCTTGAATTTATTACCATGGAACAGAGAAATATATGTGGAAATGATGTTCTAAGAGCAGAGCAAATATGTGCATTTTCCTTTCATTAGGAGACTCGGGCAACTGACTTGTCATTTAATCTTAATTTTAGGCCTGTTAGTGTGAAACGCATAATTTCATAGACAGTGAGTCACACTGGCACCAAACTTCCCAGGCTGCCCCGAGAGTGCAGGTTCCTCCTCTCTGTTGGTGAAAAGACTGAGCAGGTCTAAATCCAGTGCTCCTGCACTCCTGGTGAGATCCAGAAGAGCTGCAAACATCACATCTCCTGAAGAATCAAATCACTGAAATATTTGAATTATAAATATATTTTGCATTTTGATGTTGGGAGACTTGAGTTTGGTTGGGACTTTGTTTTAAAAATGAGTTGAAAGATGTCAGAGAATAGAGAGAAAAAAATTTCAAAATCTGTTATGATGTAGAGAGTTTATGTGACCTTCCTTAGGCCAGAAAACTGCCAAGTTTAGTGTTATCCTTTTCCCTTTTGGCAATATTTTTAATTCCATAAAACTGAGAAACAATAATTTCATTTTGGTGTTTAATCCATTGTAATGAAGTTGTCACAAAACACATAGTTAGAGCATAACCCTGAACATAAGATACAAACTTTTGGTAATTAAAGATACTTGAAATTTCTGAAAGTCAAGGTACTACAATTGGAAAGAAATATCAGCAGGGGATACTACACTGGGTCTAAGAAATTCTTAATGTGATGTAAGGAAAAGTTTTCAATTTCAAATTACAATTTACTTTATTTTTAGAAAAAAAAGGCAGGTAGAAAAGCTGGGTGACAAAAAATTATAGACAGTAGATTTCTGAGACAAATTCAGTTTCAGTTGTGAGTGCAGGCAGGAGTCTTAGTCCTGAAGTGTTGTTTTGTTTTATTTATATTCTGACTTTTAATCTTATCTATTTAATGTACAATTATCATTGAAAACTTATTCAGGTTCAAATAGAAATTTTGACAGAACCTGGAAAGTGAACAGTGCTTAAAGTGAGCAAATTGGCATAAATTCATGGTTCTGCTGTGCAGAATTTTGTACATAATTAGTAGCAATGTTTGAACATTTTGGTTTGCCTATAAAGAGTGGGGAAAACATCAAGGAACTGGATTGAATAGCAATGTGCAGTTATAAAATTTCTTTAAATAACCAAGTAAGTATCATTTATTTGACAAATTCTGCTAAAATATTATTTCCCTCCTCCTTGAAATAGATCTGTTTAGTCTAATTCCACGGATCTGCAAAAAAATAAGGCAGAAAGTGCAGATTTAACTTCTTTGGTGTGGAGAGATGATCCAAGGGCAGAGGAGCAGCTGAACACTTCTGTGGGTTTGGGTGTGTGACTTGTTCTGAAACCTGGCAGGGGAAAGGGGACAGTGACAACATCACTGAGGTGACCTCTGACAGGTGTCTGTGAAGTCTCCAAAATCAAAGGAAAGCTGCACCTGACCCCTTTGGTTCCCCACTGTTTAACCTGACCCCGAGTTTCTTGAGCAGGAAAGTGCCTTCAGTATATTTTGCTTATATTGGTGATTGGCTCGTGGTGTGATTAAAGCTGGAACAACTGAGGTGTGCAGTGTTTCAGCAGCAGAACCAGGCAGGGATGGATGCAGTTGGTTTTTGTTGTTTGTTTTTTTTTTGTTTTTTTTTTTCCAGCAGCTTGTTCTGATGAACGAGCTCCTCCTTTTTCTTGGAAGCGTTGTCACTAAAGCAGCAAGCTCCAGGCTTGGGCTGGATGATCTGCCTTGCTTTACATTCCTCAAGAAATACTG
>WEIU01009818.1:368095-379797 GCA_013389925.1 Aegithalos caudatus | reverse complement strand
TGTCTTCCCAAACCAAGACACGGTGGCATTTTGATCTCAGAAATAAATATTTATTGCTTACTTGATCACTTAACTTTCCCCCTTAAATAAGAATTTTTTTTTTGTTAAAGGAGGTTTATATCTTCCCTTTTCCCATTCAGTAACTGCCCCAAAGCAGTGAGAGAAAACACAACAAAGGGGAGCAGAAACAGAGAAATGTTTCAGCCTGCAGTGAAGGGAGTGAAAAAAGCTTTTGGTGAAAGAAAAGGATGATTTTTTCAAATATCTATGGAGAAATACACTGATTATGGATTTGAGGAACTAGATAATAGAAAAGAAAGAGAATGCCTCCTGTTTTCCAGTCTTGCTTGCAATTACAGAGCATACCAAATTCCAGTTGAGGTGATGCTCATTTTGTGCCAGAGAGACAGCATGTGGCACAAAGCAATTTTCATTCCCAGTTCTAGGTAAAAAGTTTGTTACCACAGGCTTACATGGGGATTGATTTATTCAGCCCAAAAATGGAAGCCTGGGGATGATCGGCTGTAAGGTCTGTTTTGTTGGCTAGTGGTTTCTCTGTTAAACTCATAAGGTGAAAGGTTTTGTAGGCAGAAGGACAACCTTATCCTGAAAAAACCACCCCTGCTATTAGTAGGCAGGAAAATGGAAAACAGCAAATATAAATAAATATCAGAGAAGGGGAAAAATCCTCTTAATGTCTTGTAAGATCAAGGCCAACCAAGCCCTCTCAACTACCTTATTTTTAAAAGTGATCCATGCAGGGGATATTTGTGCCAAAGAAATCCATGGGCTGAGGTATTTCATGGTGTGATCCAGACAAAGGGTATTTTTTAAAGCCTATATAATGCTGAACACAAAGATAATCTACAGCTACGGAAAGCCTGCAAGTTGCTTCAAAACCCCCAAGAAAGCCTCTGCAAGAACGGGTAAACAATTAACACAAATTTTAAATCAATGCGCTGTCACCTTAATAGCCAGCGGAGTCAGCTAAGATGGGTGTAATATGATGAGACAGTTTAATTCTTGTTATGACATTAGCTGCAGACTTTTACAACAGCTGAAAATGCTGGAGTGAGAAGAGTTTACAATTATCACTGAGCTCCGATACACAACTCTGGATTAGACTGAGGTATGAACAAGCCCTCCTCAACCTGGAAAACAACATGCAGGCAGCAGAAGTTTCCGAAATCCAGTGAAGATATTCTCTCTTTTCCCCTCTTGCTGGTACCTTTTCACCTCCTAAAAAGGTTTATTTCAGATAAAATAAGCCCATTTTAAACAGCCTTGCTGTGAAACTAGCTCCTAAGCTGTGTGTGCATACATACTGTGTGTGCATACATACTGAATCCCTACATTCAGGAGGTGAACCGAACCAATCTGAAACGATTCTGTTTTCCCAGCATTAAGCTTCAAAAAATTAAAAGTCACCCAGGCTTGAAGGCAGATAGACAGGTAATAAGCCATGACAGCCCTTCACGGGAATCCACAGGAATAGGCAAGTAGGTCTGGGTGTCAGCCATATAAATAGGATGATCAGAGGCAGAGCTCCGAGTAATGCCGCCAAGTGTGAGCATGTCTGTGGTAAAGGCAAGCAGGCTGTGAACAGGAGCCCGAGGCAGTGGCGAGTTTAGCTGAGGGCCTGCCGGCTGGGGAGGCTGCACCCCTTCCCCAGAGACAGGCTAAGAGCCTGGAAATGCAAATCCCTGAGCCGGGAACGGGCTGCAATTTCCACACCAGCAAGAAGGTTCTCCTTTGGGGTAACACAGCTGCGCTCACCAGAAGGGGAGTCTGGCTTTCATGGTTTGGGATGGTTCTCTCACAGTTTTATTTCATACCTAATTTTTGAACTTTTTGGTGTTGGTTGTTTTTTTTTTTGGGTTTTTTTTTTGTGTGTGTGTGTGTATGTATCTCACAAGAACACTCCTTCTGGACCTTACTCAGGAAAATTTACCATAACAAACCATCCACCTCTTCCACAGCTTTTATCCAACTCTTAGGGGCAGTTGTAAACATGGGAAATAGCTGGGTGGTTTGAAATAATGACTCTTGAATCCAAAGGTGTCCCATTTTGTATTGCTTATGCAATTTCTCTGCCTTTCAAAATATTTTGTTTGGAAAAATGGGGTCACAGTTTCCTGTTCAGATCATAATGAGAGGAATCATTTTGTCAGGCTTCTCCTTGTACAATCCTTCTGGGTTTCCTCCATTAGAACACAGGCCTCAGAAAGGAGGAAAGTAAGTAAGAGGATAATTGTGAAAAGCCCTACCTTGAGCTGGAAAAGATCTTTGCTGAAAAATAAGTTATAATTCACTAAAAGGCCTTTTCCACTCTCATGAAAGCCCCATGAGGGCTCCACATTGACTGATTACATCCCAGAAGTCCCCCTCTGCTTCCAGGTTGGGTAAGGCCTTTACTGAAAAATAAGTAATCTCTCTCTAAAATGCTTTTCCCCATTCTTTTAAAAGCCCCATGAGTGTTTGCAGGAGTCATCTTGGGTCGCCTGGACCAAAGGGAGCAGCAAGGATCCCGCAGCCTGGGGCACTGTCTGGCAGCAGGCAAGGAAAGAGAGGATGTCACAGAGGGAGAAAAGCTGACACTCCACTCAAACCCCACAAATCCTAGCAGGAGAGAGCTGTCTGAAGTCAGTCCTTGTTTTTTCCCTGTTCGGCACTCTTTATTTGGCAACTCATTTTTAAAAAGGTTGACCTGGAATTTGCTGTGTCATGCAGATCCTTATTCTGCATGGTAAGGTAAGATAATTCCTCATTAAAATTTCTCATGGCTTCCAACCTCTTCCCCTCCCTGGTGAAAGAATGAATAAATAAATACACTTAAATATGTCCTGGACATGCTTACTCTGCTATTTCCAAAGCAGAGAGGGAAGCTCTGGGTCTGGCATGCATTGTCCTCTCCTAGGGGCTGCTCCAGGGGCTAAAGAGCAGCTGAGGGATGGTTGTGGAGAGGTACTGAGGGGCATCCTCGGGACACCTGTACCCCTTGCAGGTGGCCTGTGTCCTACAAAACACTCCTGACCTGTTTGGATCTGTGCTCAGCCCCTTCAGATGCTGTTCCCCCACCCTGGTGCCACCTGCAAAACTCTTCTTTTGTTATGTCACTTGGTGTCTGCTCCTCTCCCGGAAATTCACCTCCAGCTTTTTTATTTCACCATACCAAATTCCCGGAGTGAAAAGGGAATTTCATGCCTTTATATGGAATTGCAAACCTGTATTAAGCCTCCAAAGATGTTTTTATCACAAAATTTCAGTGGCTGCCAACTTCCCTAAATCCCAAACTATCATTACACATTTAGTCTTAGAGAGGGGATTTTTCTGGATCTTCCCTCCTGACCCAGTGATAAAGCCAAGTTGGTTTGAGATTGAAGATTCATTTATCTCTCCTTGGCAATTATCTCTATTACTGCCCACAATCCTTCCCAATCTTTTTAAACAACATCCTGTTATTAAAGCCACTTGGCAAGCATTTAAAGCCCTGGGATAAGTTAACCATGCACAAAATATCCCACTTGGGGAAGGATCCAGCGATAAAAATAAATGGTTTACGTTCTGAAGGCCGCGGTTCAGGATGGGCATTCTTCATTTGTGAAGAGAGGTCATCATTACTGACAATAAAATTATGTAGGACCTGATCCTCCCCCACTGAGCTCAAAAGCAAAATCCCTCCTGATTTCAATGGTGTTTTCCGGGGTCAGTCGCTGGGAAAGCCGACATTCCACAAAGTTGCTGAAAATCTATAATTGGATATTAAGAGAGCTTTCAAAGAGATGTCAGATTTGGAGGCTTAGTGTAAATTGTGCTGCAAGGGGGATCATTTTGTATAACTGAATCAATAAAGCTTTTTTTTTTAGTGTTACTTTTCTGCTTGATCCCCAGTGGTGGAAAAGCTGAGCTCTGGAGACTCACCATGGGCACGGAGGAAGTGCTGGGAGCCTGGTCAGAGCAGAGCATGAGCCACCCTCTGGTGGGAAAGATCCTGCCAAGTGACCTGGTGTGAGCTGTAAGGGGTGTAATCCTGCAAGTGTTTGATCCAGTGGCTTTGCTTACATGACAGAGGTAACTCGTGCGTGTAAGTACTGGAATACCAAGCCCTTATTTTCATGGTGTTGCTGGTCTCCTGTCACAACACATCTCTTTGGGAGATATGATAGAGAGTTTTGATTAATTTTGCCGTGCCTTATGTGTCTATATTTAGTAAAATACAGCTTAGTTTGTTTCTTTGGAATGAGAGATGGATTTATCCCCCAAATGCTTTTTTTTTTAAACTCATGGGTTGTATTTCAAAGTGCTCTTTAATGCCACTTTGGAAATGCTAACTAGTACCTCTTTAGGAACTGGAAATCTTCCATTTCTACTTACATGGTGCTTTCCTGGCTGATGAGCATCCTTTTCCTTTTGGTTCTCATGCAGAGAAAGGGCCACCCGGCACATGGCAGCTGTGCCAGGCTGCAGCCTCAGAAGACAGACACCAATGTGCCTGAGGGGTTCCACTGTTGTGGGACCCCAGGGAAGGGACGCCAGGATGGGGTTTGCTCCAGGTTGCTTCACCCTTGAGGAAGCTCTTGTTTGTAAACTAATGTAGGTCATCTCCCCTCCAGTATGCCCATGCCATCTGCCCTGGGTGTGCAGATGGGGACAGGGAGACACCCACAGCTCCTCCAGGTGATGCTGCCATTGGGAACTGCTACAGGTCCCCTCTGTGGTTCAATCACACTTTCCCACTGCTTCTCTTTCCCTACCGTGTCCCTGAAGCATGCGGCCACAGTCACAAAGCTTGCTCCTCCTCCCCATAGAGCTTGATTGTTTTTTCCCTTTCCTTTTCAGTAAAAGCTGAAATTCAGTAGAAGCTGCTGAGACCACCATGGAGAAATGCTGGTTCACCACTGGCTAGCACCAGCTTGATCTGGCTCCAGCTCTGGGATGTGCAGCCTACAGACACAGTGATGAAAAGAAATATTCTAAAAAGGATGAGTCAGCTGGAGGCCAGTGGGGAGAGCATGCGGGATCTGACTGGAATTTAAAAGTTGTGAGGTTACACGTTGTTTTGAGCCCTGCCAGCAGAGAAACTCAAACACGCAAAACGTTTTGTCATCTGGCATAATTATGTTACTTTGATGATTAGCTGGTGAATTCTTTTCAAAATGCTTTTAGACAATGGTAAGTTCATGAAATATAAAAAACTTCCTCCTGACACCACCAAAAAAGGCCTTCTTTACACATCATTGAAAACTGTCTTTCCCAGAAACCCACCAGACTATTGAACAGTCTTGAAATTGGTTTTTTTTAGTATGTTTTAGATAACTTACCCATTGAAACAATTGAGGTACCTTCGCACCTTCACTTCTGTGCTGTAAGCTGATGTGAGCTGTGAGTACACCCACATGGGTAGTGCAATATGGATTTCTCTGCTTGATTTTCTGTGTTTGCACTGATTGGGACACCAGCAGTTTTGTGTGAAGCTTCTTCCCTCCCTCCTCCAGCCAGGTACCAGCACATCCTTCCGGGCTACTCTGGGAAGCAGTGCCCAGCATTTGTATAATTTCTGAGGCACATAACTTTCAAAGATTTGAAGCTTTGGCCATAAGGTTCTTTGAATAAATGATGTCAGAATTACTCTAATTGTTGTGTAGAAATGTTGTCTTGGTTTTGAAAGGACAGGTATCTGCCACCAGAAGCTGGAAGTTCACTTTGAATAGAGAATGTAAACCCCTCCCTCAAATTATTATAATTTTGCAATTAGGGGCTCTCAGGCAAAGTTTTGGGTATAGGAATAACAGTTCTTTAATGGGAATACTAAAAATACAAATGTAGTAGTACAGAAAATAAAATAAACATGCAAGTAAAACAAAGAACTCAGAAAACCCTGACAGGGTCAAGGATGTGACCTGACACCCTGTTGGTCAGGGTGTTAGAAGCAGTCCAGATGAATCCTTCTGGAGTAAACAGATGCAGTCCTGTGGAGTAGAGATGGTCCTGAAGAAAGTCCAGTGGTGGCACGACGGATCCAGTCTTCCTCTGGGAATCCAGCAGAAAAAGGAAATCCTGCTGTTTATGTCTGCCCTTTTTATCTAGATAGGTATGCTTGAGTCCCTCCCAGCTGGGCGGGGCATCTCACAATGGGATGATGTAATGTGTCAGGTCATTGGTGAGTGTTAATGGCCCATTATTCGAAAATATCAGCCCCAAAACTCATGCTTGACCACTCTATTGTTTTGGTTAAGTACCCAGCAATTTGTTATCTAGCAACTTAATGGAAAAAATTCAACTAACACAAAGGAAAAAATGTCCAACGTCCAACAAATGTATACATCCTGTTCCTCCCCTATAAAGAGCTGATTCTACCCAGTCCTACTTCCCAACCTGGTCAGACTAGTGGGGAGAGCCTGTGCTCCTTTCTGGAGCACCTCCAAGCAGGGGGTTAGGAAGGAAATGCTGCTGACAGGTCATCCTTTACAACTGCGTTATGTCTGCTTTTCTTGCATTGCTTCATCTTTCCTTCCATTGAACCTGGTCATTCCCAGGGATGCTGGCACAAACAATGTAACTGGCCATGGAAAAGATGGGTGAGCACAGGTGAGCATGTGGCACAGCTGATTGCTGCCTCCTCTCCAAGGAGCAGATCCCTCTCTCATGTGTGGATAAATGAACCACCAGTTCAACCAGACTAAACTGGAACAGGTAATTTCCCTGAGTTATGTCCTGTAATCTTTAGGGGGAAGCAGGGAAGTATTGGCATTGTTTTATTGCTCTCATCGACATGTTATGAGAGGTTATTCCCCAGCTGCCTGGGATGGTTAGCAAAGGGCCTGAAGTGGCCTCAGAGCCATTAGCAGCTTTCTCAGGAGCTTGTTGAGGGCCTTTACACCAGGAAAAGAGGCACTGGTGAGTTTTAGACAAGGCAACCTGGTTTTCACCCCAGGAAAGTGCTGGAACAAATAATCACACAACTATTTGTAGACACTCGGGGAAAGAAGCTACGAATAGGGATTTGTCAAGAACAAAATATGTTAAATCACTCCAGTTATTTCCTATGACAGCGGAAGCCATGTCATGTGGAGAGAAGCCATGGATGTACCCTTGCCTCCAGTTTTCTCTCACTTCAGGAAGGCAGCTCTTCGCAGGAAGCTTTTTTGAACGAGGCTAGGCAATGTGGATTGGATTAAGAGATCCTGCAAACCCCCAGTGACAACGGGACAGTAACAGTGCATTCAGTGCCAGTTGGAACTAGCAACAGTTTGGGCTTGGGTATGGTCAGCCTTGCAACCAGACACTGCCAAATTGTCATTCTTGTCCTGGAGAGTGGAACTGGTATTGCCCAATTCCAGTCTCAGATGACCCAAAGCAAAGAGAACCAGTGGCATGCACGGAGGTGGGATAGCACTCAAGATGACCATTTTGGGCTGGAAAAAGCAAGGTAAAATGTAGGAGAGACAAGTGTGATGAAACCAGGGATGGGGTGAGGTGCAGCCAGATGGACACCATGCTCCCATTAGGATGCTTTGCTTTAGGAGCAGCAGAGAGCCTTGAAGAGCCTTCACAGCTGAGCACTGAAAATTATGAAAGGCTTGGGAAACAGGATTTACATGGAAGAGATCAATGACCTGGTGTTGCTGAGCTTAAAGCGGAGAAGGTGCTGAGGAGGAAGAGATTATAACAACCTTCAAGCTCGTAAAGGATGATGACAAATGGGAAGGCTTGCTGTCTGTGCTCCTCCTGGGTTGGACTACAGCAAATGGGCTCAGTGTGTGGCAAAGGGACTCTGTTCAAACCCAAGGCATGTCTTCCCTGACAACAAGGCCAGTGAGCAGCCAGGACAGGCTGCTGGGATGGGCTGTGGCAGTCTCAGGGACCCAGGGGATTTTGCCTTGATGCAGAGGGATGGTCCAGATGATCCACTGATATTTCTGACCCTTAAAAAAAAATTATAATGCCACGAAAAAATCCTATGCATTTCATTAGGATACCTGCTGGAATAAAAATTCCTCCCTGGGCTTGTTCCTCTGCCACAGCTCGCTCACCTGTGTGACACTGCACTCTGGCATGAAGAAGATGTGAAATGCTGCTGCTGCTGGGACATGTGGCTGTCGTACACCTCTGCTCCAAAGTGCAAATAACTCCCCAGGCTGCTAGCTGGGGGCCAGGTCCATGGTGACCTGGGGCTCTGATGAATTTTCCCAGCAGGTGAGAGCAGCAGGAGACACACACATTACAGATTTTGTGTAGAGATAGTAGCACTCAGGAAGACAAATTGAGTGAATACCTCAAGATGTGGCTGCTGGGTCAGCCTCCCGCACTACCTGGTGGCAGACAAATCCCTGCCCTCAGCCTTGGCATGAGGCACCTACTGAGATGGAGGGGGTGACACAGCTCCAGTGGCCAGCTCCCAATTTTCCTCATTATCTCAAAGATAAGAGGCTCTTGTGCAAAGCCGCTAATTTAGTCTCACAAACAAGAAAATAAGTCTGGATATGAAAGGCTGGTGGGATTTTGACAAGATGCATGTAGAGGTTGGGCAACTATTCTTAATTAGGCCATCTTTGTTTACATTTGATGTTTATCAGCTAATTGGCATGGCAAGGTGTGAATCACACGGCTTCCCTCTGGCATGAAATCAGTTCACAGGAGAAAAACTGGGAGAACAAATGATCCCAATTATAAGAAAACCCACTGTGCTAATTGCCATCACACGGACTATGGAGCCTCCCACCCGTGTCCTTGCCCAGCCGCCCACCCCGGCGTCCCCCAAGATGGGGCCCAGCTCCTGCACACTCCTTCCACCCCAGTTCCCAGCCCCTGGCTCCACCCGGGACCCTCCACTGGCACTGCAGGAGCAAAGGTGATGCGTCACAAGCTGCTCATTTCATGCCCCACAGCGTTTCTTGGGGACTAAGCCTGCTGCCTTTGCTGCCCTTTTTATTTCTCCCTCCATGCTTTTTTTGTTTGGATTGGTGGAGACCACTTTGCAGCGGCAGGTCATGGGAAGCGTCTCATGCTCCCAGCATTGTGATACCCATCAAGTCAAAGCCTGAATGTTTGCTACAGTGGAGCTGGACTGGAACTTCACTGCTTAGGCTAATTAAAACCAGCAGTCAGACTTTGCCTTGACTCTTTCCTCCCTCCCTCCCTTCCTTCCTTTCCCCCTTTAAAAATATTTTTACACCTTCTATAGGTTGACCAGTTTCCTGCTCTACCCTCCTTCTACTGCTGCGGCGCTTCATTGCATGTGCTCAAACATATTTTAGGTGTGTATCTACAGATGTATTTACTGTAAATCTCCACCTTTGTGGCATCCTTCAGGGAGATGTGTTGCCCCTATACCCTTTCAGGCCTTTCCTCTACATACTGAGGGTCCAGTGTGCAGGAATGTTTCTTGGCTGCCCTTGAGTTGAATGATGATCCTGGAGGCTTGGAAAAGCCACAAAGCTCAATGCTCTCTGTCACCCTGTATCTCTCTTGTCTTCCCTTCTTAGAAGGGGTAACAGATGGCTGAGGCTTTCACCAACAGTCCCGAACACATTGTCACTCCCAACTGAAAGTGAAATATTCAGTGGCATTTAAATTAAATAGACTCTAATGCTTCAGTAATATTAATTACAGTTTCATTCATCCCTGGCCTAATAAATCAACACATAAAGATAGGATGATCCTGTGCCTGGCAGCAAAGCAGGGCTATTCTGCCCTTTGTAAGGTTATGCACACAAAGCCCCCATTCTTACAGGGACATGATGGCCCCCTCAAACATCTGTGCTCAGCACCACTTGAGGAGAAGCCAAAGTGGTAACATTTAAACTTTTCTTGTCCAATTTGTCCACGCAACAGGGCTCAATTCAACAAGAACTTGCAATTTAAAATTATAAAACCCACGTTAAGTGGGTGAAAACTTTTCAGCATTTCAGCCAGGGGGTCCAGATTTATTCTGGCAGCTCCAGGAAGCCAAGGGCAGGGCATCCATTCTCACTGCTGAATTTGTTACCCCAGCTTCAACCTTTTAAAAAGGGGGTTGGGGGTGGAGAAAGCTGGAAGGGCTTGAAAATTAGCACCTCACGGTGCTAAGCTAAATTTCAAGACTTGGGGAGGCTCTGGGCAACAATTTTTCACACAATTTTTTTGTGTGTGTGTGAATTCCACAGGGGAAATAGGCTCTATACTTCACTAACAACAGGTTTTACCCTCTCACTGCTATACATATGTAAAAGGAGGCTAATAAAATGGTTGAAGAAAAGATCACTGCTAGTAAATCTTCTGGAGACAAAACCCTCCACTTGTGATGCTTCAAAGCTGCCCAGAGCTGCCAGTTTACCCAAAAGTCCCAACTCCGGGCTGCTGATTGGAAAATAAAAAGCCCTGTGCATAAAAACTTCACTCCAATTGTTATGCAGTAAATGTGACGTTTACATACAGCAGCTTTACTTGACCAAATGACTCCCAAGTATACAAATGAAGAGCTTGTCACCTATAATTTTACTCCTTTGGAAAGGTCCAGCTAGAGAAGGTTCACGATGAAAATAAGTATATTATAATGACAAGGCAACGCCATATCTGATAAGTGCATCGCTGAAAGGTGGAGCAGCTGAAAAAAAGCAAATGAAGCGGGAATTTTAAAAAAGCCACGGAGGGAAGGTATAACTGAGCAGCAGCCCTTCTGGTAGGCAGCACAGAGGAACAGGCTCCTTGGCTGCTGCAGCGCAGCCCCTCTGCGGTGCTGGGCGCGATGCCTGAGGAGCTGCCTGTGCTGCACACTCACATGGGGTGTGAGGGATACAGCTAGCACTGATCCTGAGCCTCCAGCCAGCACTGATCCTGAAGTTCACCCAGTACTGATCCTGAGGTTCAGCCAGCACTGATCCTGAGGCTCAGCCAGCACTGATCCTGAGCCTCCAGCCAGCACTGATTCTGAGGCTCAGCCAGGACTGATGCAGAGGTTCAGCCAGGACTGATCCTGAGGCAGCCTGAGAGCAGCGATGTGCAGCCTCTCCTGCAGTTAGCACACAGCGGAGCGGCTCCGCTCCTCGCCTCCCCCTTGGGGATGCGCTACCGGCATGAGGCTGTGCCCAAGAGCCGACCTGTACTTAAGTGCTTAACAAAGGGATTTTCGGAGGCAATTCCTTAGGCAGAAAACTATTTTAACTACCCTGGGATTAAATGCTGAGGAGCATTACCCTAAATTCTCCCAGGTGGAGGTTTCCACTAATCCTTCTGGACTGCATCATGTCCCTTGTGGTTTGTGCTGAGCCAATAACACCAGTGCTGTGTAGTGCAGGTATTTCTGTCCAGGTGTTTGACCGATGGTATCTACCACTGTCAGCCTGGGTTTATCCCACTTAAACCCCAATTAGCTGCTTGGATAAGTCCTCCCTGTGGTTAATGCCTATCAGTTTGAGATTTTTCGTGTGCTTTCTCTAGGTGTCCCAAAAATGACAGCATTTTATGAAGGTGCTTTCTGACAATACTGCTTTTATGTAGCCAATGTCCAGGCCAGCAGCTGGGATCTGCATGGTGAGGCTCATCTAGTTTTGGAACTATGCTTCAGGTTGCTGGGCAGCTGGCACCAAGGTTGCCCACTCACTGAGGTGTACCTCCAGCAACCCTGGTTGCCACTTTGACATGTCAGTGGTTTCCACCTGAAAGTTCAGAACATTGAGGTGTTCCCTTCAGGGGTGTCTTCTCCTTGTTCTTTATCATGGGGG
>WEIU01009818.1:353724-368019 GCA_013389925.1 Aegithalos caudatus | reverse complement strand
GGGAGAAAAAAAAAAAAAAAAAAAAAAAAAAAAAAAAAAAAAAAAAAAAAAAAAAAAAAAAAGGCAGTGTCTCTGCCCTTTATTTGTGTTAGCCAGAGCAGGATGGGAAGCACATAAGAGAGGGATTGACACACAGCAGTTTCCTGTGGGTGAATCTCTGCAGGAGTTATCTGTGAAGTGGTGCAGGGCAGGAGGGGCTGAGGGTGGCAGTGGGATGTGCCAAGCTCTCTTTGTTCACCTTTCCAAAGCAGTACCCACAGAGCCTGGCCTGGCTGCACCAGTGGGGATGAGCTTCCTGCAGTGAATATCCTCCCAACCCAAGAGCAGATACAGAACCTCTGGAAGGACTTATTGAAATAGGAAGGATAGGAAAGAGAGCCCACCCAGCCTTCCTCCCCATTGTTTTGCTCTCTCTCAAGTTTTAGCTTTTGCAGTTAATGTAGCACAGTCAGGTGTCCCCTGTGTTCAGAGCACAGATCTGGGGATGGTTCTGGGAGGCAGAAGTCTCTTTTGTGTGAGGAGGAAGCCTGACACCAAAGATGGGTGCCCGTGGGCCACTGATGGCCCCTGCCTTGACTCCAAGGGAGAGCACAAGACAGGCTCCTGGTGGCGAGGCCAGTGCAGAGCGAGAGGCAGAGCAAGGGCAGGGCTACAGGCAAGCAGCCAGAGCCCCCACAATGGGGAAGAAAGATGGGAAGGGGCTATGCTACAGGGAGTGGGGGGCCTGGGGAAGCCTGTCAGGGAGCAGCAGCAGCTGCTGCACCCCAGGGCTATGCTGTCACTGCCTCCACCAGCCTGCCTCTCCAGGCAACTGCCTAAAGCTGGCCTGAGAGCCGGGCTGGCAGGAGCTGCTGGGCTCCTTAATGCTCCAGCTGGCTGCAAGGCCGTTGCAGCAGCTGAAAGAGGAGGACGCAATCCCTGGCATGTCCTAGTTCCCATCAGCTGGCCAGGGCAGACTGGCCGCCCGTTACAAACAGACAAGGGGAGCACGTGTTGCTCCAGCCCGCCTGTACCCGAGCCGGGGTCATTCAGCATCATGAGAAAAAAAACTGGGGCAAGAGCTGGCTGAGATCCGTGGTGTGCTGCTGGGCTGGAGGTGGCAGGGCAGAGGGGCTGGCACGGTAGGCAACATGCAGGGGAACCAAAGGCAGAGGGCACTGAATAAGATTTGGAAGGCAAACGTTGTTGCGGCGTGCGGCAACATCCATCGTGCCCAGAGAGGTCACAGCTACCGACAGGGAAACAGACGAGACGGGCCTCCTTTTAGGCTGGTTTTATTTCCAGCCCCGTCTGCAGGCCGGGGCCGGGGAGAGAGGCGACGGCCGAGGACCGAGATCCCAGAGAGCCCAAGAGCCAAAGAGAGAGGGGCAGGGCCAGGGTTGTGGGTTTTATCAGGTATTCAGGGGAGGAGTAACAAGGACAGTAGGCTCAGATTTCAGCTCCCTCAAAATGGGAGGAGTACCACAAAACATATGTCCAAAGGTAGCTTGTTTTGGTTTATCCATTCAAAATTTTTGATAGTAACCTCAAACGAGTCTCTTTTCACTTCTAGTTTGGGGAAAAAAAAATTGATGTATCAGGACTCAAAAATTTGTGTGTGGTCATGCAAATCAGCATTTTGTCCTGCCCCTACTGGAAAAGGATTGTAGGTGTTTGAAACTGCTCTTTACCAGCTGTGCTGCTGTCCTGGAGAAGAGTCTTCAAAGGCCATCTACTTCCACATACTAGGAGTTATAGCAGTAACCAGTGGAGGGGTTTGCTATCTAGGCCATGTGTAAATTTTTACAAACCCCTAATTCCTTCATTTAGGCTACATTTCATTTGGAAATACTTCTCCATGGCCTGGTCTGCAACCAAGGAGCTAGGCTTTGAGGGGACTGGCCTGGATGACATCTCCTCCTGACATATTTATGAACCACAGGAAACATCTGAATGAATAATGTTGCTAAATCCCAGGCAAAATTGCAGAAGTCCCCTAACTTTAATCAAGGAAGTGTTGTTCATTGCTTGTAGAAGAGGTGGAAGACACAAAGTTCACCCTCCTCTGCCCAAGAGGAGGTCAGCAGGGTTTTTCAGTAATGCAGAAAATTTTCCATCAGCCTGCAGGTTGGGGACACTGGGGACTATTAGCTAAAGTACAACAAGCCAAGTTAAACTTTGACTGTTTTGGTGCTCAGACATAAACCTTATGCATCCTATTATGAGGCATCAGAAGAATAATTTGAAAAACAATTTTTATATGGCAGAGATTAGCAGGGAACATTTCACTGAATTTATCTCAATGTATAATTTGCTAACATAGTTTTCTTCCTTGCTCAAAACATTCCCTGGTAGTTATTTTTAGTAATGGCATGTATGTTTCCTAGTAAGGCACTTTGCATTTAATAGTAATAAGAAATAACATTATCTACTTTTTATGATTGAAGATTAAGGAGTCTATTCTAATAGCTTTGGTTGTCAACACGAGGTCCTCTGGTACTATGTTTCTTAGCTTCCCTGTCGTAAAAGAACATGTCTATGTAGATATTATTAATTTATCATTGCACAAAACAAAGTTTATGAACACTTAATATTTAATGTACTGTGAACTTAATAATAAAAAATTAAGACTCTACCTTACATCATTTTTTTATCTACCTGATTTTTATTCTCCTCATTAGCTCTTTATGGCTCTCTTCTAAGGTTTTAAACCCCTTACTTGCATTTAAAAGCATTTAGTTGTGTATGTTGAAATGTAAATACTTAATCTCTAGCCTACTTGAATACAAGGACAATACCATGATGATATGAGGCATTTCAACCATATTTGGAACATGGGACTATAAAAATAAATCTCTACTGAAGTCAGCCTGATGTGCCACAGGTTACATGATCTGATGGCCCCTTGCCTAATCACTGCAACACACAGAGCTTTCTTTCCAAAAGCTCTGATGCTTTGACACTGATACTTTGCCTGGTGAAAGGGGAGGCACCTGTTGCAGCTTCTCCAAGGGCCTATACTATTTCTGTCTGTCTGAGTAGCTTCTTGCATAAGCATGACTAAAAAAAATCTTCTATCACAAAAGATATAACAGATCTTATTTCTTTTGGCTTCAGCTTTCCTCTGCACAACCTGACAGATCTTGTCATTATCTGGAAATTCTCAGAATAAACAAAACTGCTTGAGATCTTAAAGAGGGGAAAGCATCTTTCGATGTATCAACACCACATGTTCCAGCCCCGGCTGAGGGTCTGGCTCTGCTATGTCTCAACACTCATATGCATACTGCATTTGATTTTGTTCCTACAGCACGGTGCATCCTAGATCTCAAGTACTGAACATGATTCATCCTCATTCCTTTCTTTACATTTGTATTATCTAGCCTAGCTGTTGAGGGTTTAGTTGGAAGAATAATTAATGTTTGGTTGATAATCTGAATCCCAACAGCTCATCCCAGACAATGTTTCTTGACAGCAAATCCTGCACCGCAGAGATTAAGGAACACATTTTCAAATGTCAGAAGATGAGGACTGCATGCAGAAATGCAGCCACAGTTGCCAGCACACCCAGTCCTCTCTGGCCTGTGTCCCCAACATTCCCATCACACCATTCCTGAGCCACAGCCTCAGTCTGAATGACGGCATCCAGCATTAATATGTTTAGGAATGCCTATCACCAGACCTGCATTGAACTGGACACTTGTGTATGCAATTATCTGACCTGAACACCCAACATGCATGTTCCTCTTGCGGCTGCACATTCTGCAATCCAAAGCAGCTGAGATTTTAAGTGCCTGCAACAAAAATAGAGAAGCCATCATTTTTAAAAAATCTGGCACCGATTTAACTTTTTTTTTTTTTTTTTTTTTTTCTGAATGAGACAGAAAGCAAATGTTCTCCAATGAAAGATAAATGACAATCAGAGCTGGAATGTTAATATGCCTGGGTATGGGAAACAAGCAGGATGAGCCAGAAAGGAAGCAAACATTGCCGGGTGATTATCCCAAGTGCAGAGCCACTGTCAGGGCTGCTCCTTCAGAGAGAAGGATGCATAGGGAGAGGGGAGAAAAAGGGGCACTGTCCATAATCTGCCTGAGCTTGGCTTTAGAGGAACCTGCAGACATTTTATTCAAGAGGCGAGGAAGAATTTATATAAGGCTTCACAGAGTGCACTGGTACTCCCCTGAACTCCAAGAAATGGTCATTAGTTTAACCACTACCAGCTTCTTACTAGTCACAGTAATCTCTAGCTATTTCCCTGGAAATGCCAGGTGTGAATATCTTCCAGACACCACACCAAATACCGTGGGTGGGACAGGAGTGTGGTGCTGGGAGTGTGCAGGGTGGGCATTCCTTGCCTGCCCCCTCCTGCCAGTCCAAGGGGTACCTCACTCCTCCCACATTTCAGGAGTTCTCAGAGGAAGATGACTTCAGGGAGTGGGTAAACACAGTGGGAAGAGAGCCACACTGTCTTCTCTGTAATCACCTGGTGCATCACGAGTTGTCTGTCGCTTTATCACACTGCAGCTCCCAACTTCCACTCCTCACTGCTACTCTGAGAAGCTCGTGTTCAGTGTCTCCAAGAAAGTGTCTTCACAGGTCAGAGCTGGTGTGAAAAGGGGTTTTCCTCTCACAATCTGCCTCCTGGAAAAGGTGACTCAGTTCCTCCCTTCTCCTTTCAGGACAATCCTTCATACAGCTTGTCACTGACCTGCTTGTAACAGGTGGCTTTCAGCACAGCACCCAGGGGACAGAGCTGTAAAATGCCACCAAATGCAATAACTAAGAGCCTAAACAGCCTCCACCAAATATGAATAATGGCACTTTGCCTTTTGTAGAAGGAGCATCACTTTCTTGAGTAAATGAAAGTAACAGAATTCTCGTTTGATTTTCACACTCCTGCAGCTCATGGAGTCTATTTCTGTTGCAGTCAATGACTGCGCTGCCTGCAGCATGGAGTGACACTTGGCTCCAGAGCCTTTTATACCCACCAAGGCTTGGACTATTCTTTATCAGCCAGGCTTGTTGGCTCTGACTGTGGCCAACTCTCCCTCAAACCCAGGCTTGTCTTAGTTTGTGCTTTATTGTTTCATAGTTCTGTGCAAACAAGTTAGTTCATAATCGCTCTCCCAGGCAATAAGTATTTTACAGACACAAACCCCACACAAAAGTGTATTATAGAGACTAAGGACTGTTGGGTGACCTAAGCAAGAGACTGCTCCTTGAAGATCTCATGATCCAACTGCTGCCAAATGAAATTTGGGAATATACATGTAACTGTTTTCTACAAGTGTCTTTTAGGATTCAAGTTGGATCTTTTAATTTCAAGGCTGGTGAGAGCTGCTTTGTAATTTGCAGAGGGAGTTTGTGTAATGAATGTACATATTTAGTGGGAGGTGATGAACACTTCTTCACCTCCCATCCAATGAAGCATTAGCACCAACCCTGAATTATCACTGCTCCTGAATAACACCCAGTGCCAGCTGTAATAATAGCACAAGACCTTTGTTCAGGTTCTCAAGAGCAATGTGTTGTGCCATCCAGATGTATTGCTTAGTTGGCCTGAAGCTGAGGCAAGTAATGGTAAAATTGCAGCAGTGCATTTTTTCTGGGTTTGTTGATTGTACTTGATCTGTTCCAGCTTGAAATTTAAAGCTCACTAATGAGGGAATCAGAAACCTATAATGAGGAACTCAGCTAAATCCCAGATCACTCAGCACAGTCATATTTTTTCAATTCACTGGTGAAACACTCGGAGGATCCAGAGAAAACATTATTAGTGTTTTGGACTCCTTGAGCATACTGATGCAAAGGTGTATTAATCTGCAGAGGGATGTGGGGCTGACTTCCAGTTCTTAGGTCAGTAAACTGGCTTGCCAAGCTGTTCCTGCCTGGCGCACAGCTAGACTGCCATGGGCATGCATGAGGTCTGGATTCATACACATATCTGCAATGATGGTCCTACTTTCAAAGAGAGGTGTGCACACTTGGTTACCTCAAGAGAGGTGTAACCACTCTTCTTTACTATTAGAATTTGCATAAACTGCAAATATTTTCCCTTTTCCTGGTTCTCTGCCTTCTTTTCCCCTCATGTTTGATCATAAAGAGTGCACAGGAATTTCACAACACTAGCAGAGATTTCAAGTTTCATTTCCACTTCTACCAAGGCCCCTGGCATCACCCAGGGATTCAGCAGGAACATGAACTGTACCTCCTTACAGATCTCTTCTGTGGTGAGAGTGATCTAGAAAGGCCTCAATGAAAAAGGGAATCACTATGTCTGGACTCTTTCAACCACCACTTTGTGAGTATCTGAGATGGAGAAAGGGTTCTTTCTATCCAAGCCCATACTCTGCAGGTAATAACACCTCCTGAGAGAGGAAGAAGTTTGTCAGCCAGGTGCTGGGAATAAACTACATGATCTGCTCTTTTACAGAAACATTAGCTATTACATCTAATAAAGTGATTATAGACACCCTCCCCAAATTCTAACATTAATATGTGGTCCATGGCACCAGTTTGATTGGTACGTATTAGGGCTTGACTGCCCCTCATCCTCCTCCCTTCACATCACATCCTTGCTCTCCTCCCTGCAAGGGATGGCATCTGACAGTGGCACCCGGGGGCTGTAAGAGCTAATTCACTCTGGCAGGATTGTCATTCTCAGAACCAGCATGTCCAACAAAAGGCAATGCTTGAGGCATTTTGAGTTCGTTAGAATTTTTAAATTAATTTTGCTTATAGGTGGGTGCAGGGGTCTTAGTGATGGCTGTGGCCTCCTCAGCTGATCCTGTATAAGCACAGAGCAAGGGGTAGACAATGCCAGGAAAATTTTCCCTCCAGGGCCTGCAGTTGTGAGTCACTGGTGAGACACAAACACCGAACCCAGTCCTTCACCATTCCTCTTGACACCTGAGGGACCAAGACCTTGATAGGCAAGACAGGTGAGAGAAGGAAAAAAGGACTTGGACATCACTTCTTCCCACTGGGAAAGTTCTGATATTCCTTGTGGTGTTCTTGCTGTGTGTTTTATGAAATACTCTTCTGTATTGTCTTGTAAAAATAAAAATAATAAAAATACTTTTGCTTCCTCTTTACATTCATGTTTCCCATTTACATTCACATTCACATTTCTTCAGCACAAGGAACTTCTGCTTGAGGATATTCCCACAAAAACATATGTAGGAGTTGAATACAATGTAATCTATGATGTTGACTAAAATGTAGGGTCAAAAATGTAGAGCAGAATATGACAGATCTCAGCATGATTTTGTCCTGCTGCTGGCACATGGTGCTTACAGAGCGAGGAGCTTGGCTCCTTTGAGTAACAGCACAACTCCTCACCTGAGCAAGTATTTGTGGTGTTCAAGCCCTGCCTTCGCAGGGTTGGAGTAGTTTTGTAAGATTTTTTTCCTTTCAAGAAGTTTTTAAAATTGAAAAATTATGTAGCCCATTGCTTGGTTGTTTCTCACAGGCTCTCTGGTGCTCAGAGGATGTATCAGCTTTGTGCCCTGATTCTCAGACACACAGGCTCTCTCCCTGAAGAGGCTGGGCAATCTCCAGTGCCACATAGCACTCAGAAGTGGCACTTAGACTGTAAATATTATATGATGCTGTAAGAACATTTGAATGGTAATACTCAAGCAATTACTTTCCTTTCAAGATCATTAAACACAAATCTGACTTGTATTTTAATAGAACTGCCAATGTATTTAATGGGGGGCAGTAAAGGGTAGTTTTTTTCTAATCGATGAATGTTTATATGATTATCCACTCTGAGAGACCACATTAGGGGGAGCCTGTATAACACTCATGTGTTTTGTCTCAGCCTTTTTCTCACAGTATTCAAATTTTTCTTAGTTCTGCATCTTCCAGCACAATGGCAAATACATACACCTCCAACAAATTCTACCACCATATTCTGATTATGAGACAGAAAAAAGACCAGACACAGTCATGCTGAAATGAACTTGCAATTGGCATTTTCATCATGTTTGTTAAAACTTCAGAGAAAGGCAGTGCTTAACAGGGTGACAGTTTTGGCCAGTGACACCTACTCTGCAGCCACAGGACTGAACAACACCAGCTTCTACACTGCAAACACATCTGGGGATGGTGTGGGAGCATCTCTCAGCAGGGCCAGCAGGTGTTTGTCCCTACATCCATTCCCATCTGGGACGTGCCATGGGTGGCTGGGTCTGCCCTGGAGCCAGAAACTGCTCTGCCACAACACAGACACATTCACCATTACTGCCCTCACCACAGGGACCTGCTGGCTGGAAAGCAAAGTAGCTCCCCAGTGCCTTAGCAACTTCGTGGGCAATTTGGCCAATCCATTCATGACTGCTTATTTCATACTATTACAACACCTGCATCATCTTCCCATGGGGAAGTCACCCCACATATTTTTACTAAATATGGAGTATGGGGTGGGCAGGGAATCAAAGCTTGGCTGAGCTGGTCCTTGTCAGGCTGTGCACTTTGGGAGTTAAGGAAACAGCAAATACTATATTCTGTGTCCACATTCCATTCACTCCTTGAAAGCAAAGGCTTGGAACATCTGTGCTACATGACTGGTTAGCAGTTAGACTTGTAAAAAGTCTACCATGACTGGTACCATGTTAGACTGGTAGCCTCTGGACAGTAGTTAGAAAATTTTGACTATTTTTTGATTCCCATTTGCACATGTACCATAAACACACCCCTTTCCCTGCTACCTGAGGTGAAGGATCTGCAGATAGTTCAGAGCAAATGTAGCACTATAGATTGTATGGTGTTATTACCATTCCCAAAATCTGGGGCTCAGAAACACATTGTTCTATGGTCAGTGCTTCCTATCATTCAGAATTTAACCATGGATGTTTGTTGTTTGAAACAACACCCAGCTCAAGACTGTGTACATAAACCACCTGCATCCTCACTAAAATGTTTCAGGTACAAATCTGGATGTCTGCTTATTAGTTAGTTCTGGGCAGTAATTATTACAAGCCTAACAAGTAGAATTGAATAGTTGCTCATAGGATTGCACTATAAACACTGCAATAGAAACCACCAGGGAGGTGGCTTTCAATCCAGAGATCATTCAAAGATGGCCTGGAGTTAAATAATAAAGCAAGCTGTGAGGTTTTCTATTACTTTGCATTTTTGTGGGCAACAGCTAAAGCTATCCAGAAATTGCTACAGGACCAAATTTATAAACAGAATATATGGTGCTAATAAATCAGAACATGTTCAGTGGTGAACTTGTTCCCAGAAATGTATGGCTTTCCCACTACAGAAAGGGAGCATTCCAACCACTACAGCTGCCATGTTTGAGACTATTATTACAGAAAACTGTTGATATTTTCTGGGTTAAGGATGGTTATCTGGAATTCATGGATAATTTAGTCCTTTTGCTTGCAGAAATAGTTTGATATGCTCTTTAAATAAGCATATAAAGAGATTGATGTGTGATGTTTGTGGGTTCAGATGTTCTGAAAAGTGATGTTTCTCTACGGAAGAGAATAAAGCTTAAAAGGGGATATTATTTATAAGAGCACCACCATGCACAGGCAGTGTTTATTTACCATTTAAATGCCTCATTTCTGTTCTGGCTGTCTGTGCTATAATTTGCATAGGCACTTAAACTTGAGTATAAATAAATGCAAAGAAGTGGTGTTTATGTAGAGTTAAGATGAGGAAATCACTCCTGCCTCATTGGATCAGCCATCTTACCCACCTTTAGCAGCAAGCAAGGAGCCATCCACACTGGAACTGGAAGAGTTTGATCAGAATATCAGTGCTGAAGATGTGGCAGAGATTTAATGAGTGGACATACAGAGTGAGCACCATGGCATCACTGTGAGTGAAACGCAGGGAATGCGACGAGGCACCTCAAGTGTCTTGCCAAGATCCTCAGGATGGGAATTATTTTCCTCTGGGCAAAGTAAGGCATTGACTCTGCTCCAGGATGAGGGAAGCAGATGCCAGAGAGCATCCCCAGGAATGGCTGGCTACAGTGTGAATATTTGTCACTGCCCCTGTGAATGTAGAGAGGGAGAAGCCAAACTCCTTCAGCTCTGTGCATGCACACCCAACCCCCAAATCTGTAAACCACTGCTTTTTTTTCTGTATCTCTGACGTCCCCTTCTGCGTCTATGACGTATTTATGGTAAAAATGGCATTTTAAAGGTGCACAACCTCCTGAAATATGGTGCAAGGACCTTATCACAGGTGGGGGCATAGGGCAGGCATGAATGCTCCTGGGGTGATAGGGAACCTTGAGGTTCAACTGCTGAACTCAGAAGGAACAGATTCACACCAGTTTTATGAGGAACAAAATCTGAGGTAGAGTTTGATTAAATTATTAGGAATATAAATCCATCATCTGGTTGCCCTTATTTGTCTAGACAGAAGAATCGAATTGTTTTGGCAGAGGAAAGGAAGGCACCTATTATTCAATGTCTGTTAAAAGGGTGAAAAAGCTGCATCTTTTTTCACCATGTTACAGGAAACTTGTGCCTTGAGCTCCTGAGAACAGGCAGTAGGGAGTCAAATGGGTGTAAGGAAAGGTTATGCCACTTACTTTCCTTGTCTGCTCTGTTGCAGTCCCTGGGGAAGGTGTTCTTACTGAGTTCTCCTCCCAAGGCATTGGCTGTGGTGACTTTCAGAGCACAGCTGTGCCATCTCCTGTCTTTGACAGACTGTCAGGGTGTGTGCAGCCTCTCCAGCGAAGAGACCCACTCCACAATGAGAGAGCACATGTGGGGCACAGGGAGCCATCAGGCAGCAGGGGTGCACCAGGCTCTGCAACGGCTGAGTTGTCATCTCAGGAGATGTTTCTGTACTTGGAATATGCTGGGTGTGGACAGTCAACTCTTCCTTGGCTTCTGCTTTAACTGCACCAGAGAGAGAAGCCTATGGCCAGTGAGGTGTTCAATGCCAACTACACTGAAGGAAAAAGACTGAAGATGCTGTTTGGAATTTGCATTGGCTTTGGGAGGGGATCAGTGGCAGTGCTATAGTGCTTGTTTGTGACTCTAACTAATCAGAAGAGCCATCCTTATCTTTCTTCAACCTTCGCTTTCCACTGATATTGATGCCTTTTTGGGCATCAATATCACTGCAGCATTATCCAACATGCCACTGCCACTGAACCAGGCACACATTAACACCAATAACTGAGACCACAATTCCTTTGCCCCTGCCTGATAGGCAGCAGGAAGAGAGTGAACCACACTGTGTATCAATTAAATGAAAAATAAATAATGGGAAGAAAGTAATATCCTCAACTGTGCATTCACAGGCACATATATATTTATTACATAGCAAATAAAATGCTGCTTATATCATGTTTATGTGCATCATGAAGCCTTAAAGTAACCCATGGTGTCATAGTTTAAACGATAGAAGACAGATGTAGTGGTGTTGTCACATTCCTCAAAGCAGCCTGACTGATAAAGTCCTGCTTTTTAATTCTTCTTTCATATCCTTGTTTCATTATTGCTGTGCATCCTGCACAGGATACCAGGCCTTTCCAGGAATATAAAAGGGAATAAAATTAATTTCTAGACATTTCTTAGTCTGCAAGTTTTATTGCAACTTTATCCCAGTCATTCCATCTTCAAAGACAAACCAAAGGCAGGCAGAGGGAGCAGGGCTTATTCAATGGAGTTACAATACGTGGGTGAGGTGAGTCAGGAAACACAGCAATGAACATGTGTGGTTTGTTGGATATGTGAGTAGCAAGGGGACTGTCTCCTGAAACATGGTTAAATATGTAAACTCTGCCTAGGGAAAATGTTTATTTACCAAGATTGACAGCAATTGGGATAAAAAGCACTCAAGATAAGTGGCTCTTTAGCCAGCTTTAATTTGTTGATGGATGGATTGATGGGAGGATGGTCAAAGAAATGACAACATTACTCTCTGTAATGGAGATATCTTGTCTGCTGGAGTTTGCAGTACCATTCGGTCTAATTATTCCTGATCCATCTATGAGCAAACTTCTCTCCCAGTGAGACAAGTTGTCATTCCTTTCCTTTAAATAAAAAGATAAGAAGGTAAAATCAAGAACAATTAGAGCAAAGGAAGATGGTATCTTCTGCAGTCAAAAATTTATACAAAATCATCTGTATTGCTTAAAAATGTTTTACTGTATTATTAATTGAAATAGTTGTGCATTCTGTTATGCAGTTTGTATGGGAACAGATGGCCCATTTCACAAATTAGGCCTTGTCTTTTTACATTGCTTCCACAGAATAATAGTGAATGAACATTGCTATTGTAAATGATCCCAAGTTCAAACCCTGTAGCATCACAACAGGCTCCATTTTTCTGGTGGAAACTAGTGGAAAAGCAAGGAAATAGATGATTGAATTGATTCACCACATGCATTTCACTATGGCTGTGGCAAAGACAAAGAGCAACTCACAAAGCTTCAGTCTTGCTCACACCTTTCCTGGAATAAGCATAGTCCGAGCTACTGGTCCTGCAGCACAGAATAAACTGGGACATGGGCTGTGGGTTGGAATAGCACATGAATTTTGTGGACTGTAGTGAGAACAGTTTCTCAGGCTTACAACAGCAGTGACAGTGTTGAGAAAGGATCACGTGGGAGACTGTGCTCTGTTCTGCTGAGCACTCAGAGGTGACTGCTTGCAAAGCATCCTGAGAAATATCCTGCACCTACTGCAGAAGCAAAAGCTGCCAATCAGCAGGACAAACTGATGTCTCAGATTTTCTAATCTGGCTGAAATATGCTTGCTCCAGGACTAGCAATAAAAGAACCAGCAGCTGCTTCCCTAGCCAAGGAGGTTGTTGCCCCCAGCATAACTGAGGGAAATCCATGGTAACACGTTTCCCAGGGATGGATAGCCTGCAGTTTTTTTTTGTCTTGGATTCCCCAAATTTGGGCTAACCCATATCAGTGTCACTACTGGAAACTTAATCTACAGGTTTATTTTATGTGGGCTGGCACAAGGTGGGCTGCACAAAGGGGGGCTGAGTTGAGAGGAACTGCCTGTGAAATGGGTGCTGGTCTCACATCTTTGCAGAGGCCTCATGAACAACCTGAGCATGAGGTCTGCACGGGCCTCTCAGAGGAAAATCCATCATGGGTGGGAGGTGGTTGGTGGTGGGAGCTAAATTACTCTGGCACCAAATTTCCTTAGCCTGGACCCACTGAATGTGTGGGTCTGCCCACCAATGTTTGATCTGCTGAAAAAAAAACTTGTGAGCCCTTGGGCAGCTCTCATGAGTGCAGCATTGAGGGGAAGCTTGGGCATGAGCCCATCCAATGCACTTTTGCAAGCCTTGGACCAGCCCCAGCTACACAACAAGCACATATGCTGCTGCTGGAAATTTTATGTGGAAAAAAACTAGCCTAGATTGTAGTTTATAATTCTTTTCAGCGGGGCTGCATGAAGCTAATGACACAGAAAGCCATTTGGGTTAAATTGTGAAACTGAAAGATGCAGCACCTGTTTTTATGCTTCATGTGTTACTAAAAATACTTCTTCCTTTCTAAAATGCAACACAAGTGACAATACAAAAGAAAACTCTACAATGACACTGGTGACATTATTAAAAGAGGTTTAATCAGTGTCCCTGTGGACAGAAAGATGAAAACAAAGATAGAAGAAACAGCAGATATCATCATGCCATTGCTCAAACCCTTGGTGCCCCATACCTGAGATAATTCTTTGCCCTCCTGATCTCTCACTGTAAAAAAAGGGGAGAGTGATAAGTTTCAGACAAGAGACATGAGAATGTAACAAAGTATGGAATAGCTTCTATATGAGGAGAAACTAAATAGCATCTATTTATCCTGAAAAAGAGCCTCCTGAGGGAGAGAAACACGGCAAAAAGGTGTGGAGGAGGCAAATCAACCTGTGAAGTGCTTTCGACAGACACATGAGAGAGAGGGCTTAAGAAACAAAGTGCTGAATCTAACAGAAATGTAACTTTTCAGGGAAGGTGTGGGCATCAGATGAGGTTCACACAGAAGGTTCTGCTTTGGGGGCAGCAGCCCCGGGGCTGCTAGGGACCCTGTGGTTCAAAGGCCACCCACCCTGGCTGCAGGCAGTGACCCCACCTGTGCGGGGGCAGAGTTTGTGGTCAGCCTTGTCCTTGTCCCCAGCCCATGTCACCTCAGGCAGTGGGTGGGCACAGGGATGCTCATCTCACTGGGCAGCCTTCAGGAGGTGCCGCTGGTACCTCTAAGAGCCCCTTTTTTGCAGGTGCAGCTCACAAGATACAAATATCACAAATACTGCTCAACATTTTCCTCTTCACTCTTCAAAATCCAGAGAAAAGCCCTGACTCAATTTTTTTTTT
>WEIU01009818.1:340200-353694 GCA_013389925.1 Aegithalos caudatus | reverse complement strand
TTTTTTTTTTTTTTAACCAGTGAGAAGGGAGAATTGCCAGAGAGAATGAACCCCTGTAGAGATTTTTTGCTATTGATTTTATGCGTGAGATGCTTAGGTACCCTGATAGTATCTGACAGTATAAGAAGCCAGAGAGAGAACAGAAGGGCTAACACAGTAACTATGTCACCAGAATAACTTGTAAATTTTTTGGAAACTGTGTGTTTAAATCTGACTTCATTGTTTATCAAGCAGAGAAGTGTTTCGACAAAAAAAAATCATCCCTTGAGAAGTTTTAATTTTTTAATTGCTTTTTTCTGCAAGAAGGACAAAGAAGGGGAAATGGGGTGTTTCAGAGTTATAAATGCTCTAGAAAGGAAAAAGTGTAAATGGCAGCAGTGTAGGTGGTGAGCTGAGGCATTCATGGTGAGGGAACATACCTTTCCTCCCTTGCTATGTAACTTGGTACAATAGCACTTACTTGAGTGTTAAAATCCCTCATTGATAACATCCCTCTGAAATAAAGGGCTGTCTGAATCACAGCACTGCTCCTCTGGGACAGAGCAGCAGAGAGCATGGAATGGGGGGCACTGCGTCCTTAGCTCCTCTGGAGCCCCAGAAGACAGGCAGCCAGACCTGCCCTTTCAACAAGATGCTGCTCTGCTGATGCCTTAAGTTTTAGCTTTCATATTTTTCAGATTCTGTACTACATTGGTACATAATTCTGATCTTCATATAAAATGTTAGCAAGTTCTCCTCACAGTTTAGTCAGACAAAACAATCCTTTTCCAGCCCCAGAACCAAGGACACCATTGCAGATTCAGGCCCAAAAAGTGCAAACAACAGCAAATTGACGAGAGCAATCTGGGAGGATGGGACTGTATAACCTGAAGCTGTAGCTGGACAATTAACCCCAATTTGTAAATGGACCAAAACCTATAAAAGTGTGAAAACTCCTGACTCAGGGTCTGCAGGGTGAAACCCCACACGGTTGGAGAAGGCTTTGTATGTCATCAATCACCTCACGGTGCCGCAGAACTCAAATAACCCTGTCATTTTAAACCACCATCTCTCATTCCAGGCCTTGGATGACATCACTTGGATGACAGCCTCGAGCGAAGGTTCGGGTCCGGAACCTGGTTACTAAACAGTGGGAAGGTCCCTATGACCTTATCGCTATGGGGCGGGGGTATGCATGTGTATCCACAGATACTGGGGTACACTGGGTACCTTCAAAGTGTGTCCGTCCTGACCTGTGACCGCAGAGANCATGTGTCTCCACAGATACTGGGGTACACTGGGTACCTTCAAAGTGTGTCCGTCCTGACCTGTGACCGCAGAGAGAGAATCCAGCCGACAGGCGAGGTAGAGACTGTGACCAAGCTGAAAATCAAGTGGATGAATCATCAAGTGAAGAATCAGATGCAGACAACGAGAGTGTTCACTCTGATGATTCTTCTGCAACTGGACATTGAATTTCTGTACGTATTTCACCTTATATACATTTCACCGAAATGGACCACATTGGAAGATAGAGGTTCAACCTCTTCAATTCCACTGGTCTGAAAAGGTGTCTATCAATTGTCCCTCCTAACTGGAGGAATGTAAACAATAGTATTGTTTATAGAAAATGTGTGAGAATCTGACTCCTAAGTATGTAAACAATCAGAAGGCTAAAAGAACAGAAAAGAACAGGGTGACAAGGGTCCATCTTGGATGGAGCCAGGGCCAGGCTCTTGTACTGCCCAAGGTGTGTCCTTTGAAGGCCTTTTAATAAATACCTACTTTATTCCTTTAACAGAGCTTAGCCTCTGTTAAAGTCAGCCTCTTTAGGCATCGCTACCAGGCAAGGCTTCCCTCTGAACACATCCACCTACTCCAAACAAATCCAGGAGCCAAATGCTTTCTAGAAGAATGGTCTTTTTGAGGATAAATAGGTTTAAAAAATAAATACGAATTTAGCTGGAGGGCTGGCTGCAGTTTGGGTGCTCCCTGGGTTCAGTTGTTCTACTGGGGGGTAAAAATTTGGACCTGTTTAGACTGGGGAGGGACCTGAATCTGTGTCAGTCACTTCTGAGGCAAGTGTCCTCACATTGAGGATATTTAACATAAGGCATAAGCCAATGCATGTTGGAAGTGTAGGTCTGGACAGCTGAGCTCTGCAGAACAACAGGCAGAGATTGAAGCACAATCCCACCTTTCAGGTTCCCAGTTGTTTAATGCACCAGGAGGGCCAAGATGTTAGGGATTGCCCTTCTGGGCAACCCACTCCTCCCTACACATAATCCAGAGAGCCTGATCCTCATGCTGGGCTTCACACCAATAACCCAGTCCTAAAAAAAGAAAAAGGTGGTGAAGTCCTGTCTGGACTGCCTCTGCAGTGAATCTGTCCCCAGATGTGTCTAATTTTTGGCATTTGAATATGTGTCAGAAATACTCATTCATGAAAAATATGAGTTCTTTCCATACCTTGACTGTATGACTGTATGTCAAGAGACTAAAATATCTTTCATTTCAGTTCATTTAGTCCAGCAAGTGTCCCCACTGTAACTGTAACCCACCCTGCTGTCAGGGAGTGCACCAGAACTACCGCAGAGCTAGAGAACCAAAAAAATGTACATTTGAAGTGACAGCATGAAAAAAGTGGATGGGGATGAAATATAATTAGCTGAGGCAAGGACAAGTAGGTAAGTCTCCACAGTCATAATTTATGGGGGATATTGTTATAGTTATTACCATGCAATTTAACAGGAATACATCAGAGCAATTTTCATATCTTAAAACATGCAGATGCACTCATATACATATGAGAAAAGTCTCAGAACTCAAATCATCCAAAATAATCAAGAAAGTTATCATAAACAGCCACAATTAACACAGGGATCGCAAGGGATGAGTCTCAGTTTCTGATAATCTTAACAGCAAGCTAAAGCATTATTAAAACTTTAGTGTGGAAATGGTAGCTACATTCACAACCCTGTGCACACACCAGTACTCTGCAGTCTCCTCCAGTCATTCCTCTACTCTTCCTTTGCTAATTCCAGAACCAACAAAGTGTGGATTTGAGATTTCCTAAAGAGAGGATGCATGTGGTAACAAAAAATATTGGGACTGACGTTGCCAGTTTAAATAAAAAAATTTTTTTTTTCTAACAATAGAGTAGTGTTCAATTACTAAGAGAAGGAGATATGGACACTATCAGTACAAGCTTCTGGGGATTTGAAGTTGCAAAGTGCTTTATGACAGCCTGTGCTGCCATCCATAATTTACAGACTTCCTTCTAAAGTTCCTGTCAATACAGTATTGCTCTTATCAGCTGCATAAATTATTTCTACCAGTGATATAGAACCAGATAACTCTTTGGGTAGGAAGGGACATTTAATGTCATCTAGTCTAACCCCCCTTCCACAGGCCAGAACATCTTCAACTACATCAGGCTTGTTCAGAGCCTCATCCAACCTGCCCTTGAATGTTTCCAGGGATGGGGCAACTATCACCTCTCTGGGTAATCTGTACCAGTGTTTCACCATCCTCATCATAAAAATATCTTTCTGCTAGCTACCTAAATCTATCATTTTTTTTGGTTTAAACAATTATCCCTTGTCCTATCCCATCAGGCCTGGCTTAAAACTTCTTTCCTTTATTATATGCCTTGAATGGCCACAATAAAGTGTCCCGAGAGCCTCCTCTTCTCCAAATTCATGTCTTCCCAATTTAGCAAGAAGGATTTTGGGCCACCATGTCAAAGCCCTTACAGAAGTCCAGACAGGTGACATTTGTAGCTTTTGCCTTGGTCACAGATGTAGTAACTCCACCACAGAAAGCCACCAGGTTGGTTAGGCAGGACCTGCCCTGCTGCTGTCCTGAATCACCTCTCTGTTGTCCATGTGCCTCAGCAGAGCTTCTGGGACGATCTGTTCCATGAGCTTCCCAGACAGAGGTGAGGCTGACAGGTCAGTCATTCCTTTTTAAGAAATGGGCGCAAAGTTTCCCTTTTTCAGCCACCAGGGACCTCACCTAACTGTGCCACAATTTCAACAAAAGGAGACAGTCATGATTTTAATTCACACTTAAATTGCTGAATATTATCCACTGTCCATTAGATTTCAACAATACCCCAATGTTAGCTGTTCTAATCACATGTTAAAATACAACTACCAACTCTCACAACCATCAGAAAAAATCAATCACTCCCACACTGATCAAGTTGCTGCCTGTCTCAGAACTCTTTTTTTCCTCTTTTTTTCCCATACTTATGTGTGCCCAGTGTTATTCCAACATAATATGCAGCCAACCCTTTTTCCTCATAGCTGTCTATTTAAGGTGACCAGCTTGTCTGTATACCTGTTTCAGTCCAGTAGATATGGTTAAGAAACAGTTGCTCTTCTCTTGGGGCATAAGGATAGGCTGGAAGCGCTCCTGAGGTTTACTGTTGTCTTTAAAAATCTGTTCTTCAAGCTTAAAAATGTTGTCCCAGATTTGGAAAAGGAGCACTTACTCAAGAAGGGGGAATGAAGTACTGCAGCTGTCAGCACCATTTCAGGCATTTCTGGATCACAAAATCATTCTCTGTCTACTTGCCATGTCCTTAAATAAGAACAAAATGAACCTCCAGATAATGCAATTTAGTGGTTTTATCTTTTTCATTTTGAGGCTTGAAGTGAACTGGGACCTTCTCTGAATCAGAGCAATGAGCCCCATTAGACCAAACCTACCTTTCCAGCAAATGACTCTGCAGTTAAGCCAAGAGACCCACAAAACTCTTACAAATTTTAAAGCTTATGTTAAGTTGTTAAAATCAAAATTTTAGATGCATCAAAGAAAGCCCATTATGTTATTCCAGGTTTGGATTTTTGCATCATTTTTTTCCTAATACTGCCAGTCTACGTCTGTAAAAATCTTCTTCCTTCTGTTTGCTGAATCATGCCTGGAATCCATATTAGAAGTCAAGGGTAAANAAAAAAAAAAAAAAGAGGGGAAGCTGTGCTACAGGCAGCTGTTGTTGCCAATGCCCTTTCTTTCCCCACAATAAAAGTCACACAAAACATTTAAAACCTTGCTGGACCTCTAGTCCTTACTGTCAACATTACCTCCCTTCAGATCTGTAAAAGGGCAAATCTTTTCCTAGCAACACCATTAACCCATTCACAGGGATTTGAAAACAGGCTGTCTTTCTTTCTTTCTTTCCCATAGCTGGCAACACCTTTTGCTGCTCCTGCATGCCTGTGGTTCAGAGTGTTATACTCTCTTTTTAGGTTTAGGAGCCATTCCACAGGAACCCCAACAGGAGCAGAGAAACAGGAAACTCTCCAGAGCATGTGTTCTGCTCTAGTCTAGGTGCTGAATAACACAGCAAGGGAAGGGCTGTTGGTAGCACTCAGAGGGGAGTGTTACAGCCACAGCAGAAAGTTTTATAATCAAGTATTACTTTGCATTTTTCTGGCACTCAGACGTTTTTCTGAATCTCAACACAAGAATTAGGTTGTTAATTGACAAGACACTTGCTCTTGTCTCAATAAACCATGATTGTGCTCCTTTTAGTCCCTGTGGAATGCCCCTCAAATAGGAAGGAACACAGGTAAGTATAACCACATAAGACAGGTCTATGGCTCATTTCACATACATAAAAATAGATGCAGAGATAGCTATATTTTTTAGCAGCACCTAAAATGTTTTATGTATGCGTTTTTCTAGCTTCTGGACCAACTTGTACTTTATTCCTTTTTCACAGACTACCAACTCAATAATCTTATTTTCTGTCATCACTCTGTGGCACCAACACAATTCTCTGCATCTCCTAGCAGACTTTGGCTATGGAGCTCGAGGAGCTTTTGGTCTAAAGTGCTTGGGAGTCACAGAGCTACTCAGTTATGCATCCTTAACCTTGTTAAGAGTGGCTTGTTGAAATCCTGTCTCTGGGGAAGGACCTACACAAAAAGAATGGACCATAACAATCGTAGACAGGTGGAAGTTTAGGTCCAAACCTGAACTTTGTGCTGAGTCCCTCACTACAGGGACAACACATAACACTGTCAGGCTACACTAAAACCCCCCAAGGAATTCAGGTCACAGAACTGAAACAGTGTTCTGATTTTATTTTTTCTTCTTTGCATATCTATGAAAATGTGGTATCTGTGTATACAAATTCCAGGTAATTCTAAAAGGGATAGGATGAAGGTCATTTAAAACACACAGATCACCTGGTAATCCAAGTTTTATCATAGTGCTACCAACATTTTGAGGTACTGCCATGCCTGATATCCACAGACATTTCTCTTGCGAGACAAGAGTAAAACCTAAAGACACATATCTGGTAATACACCAATGCTGAAATGAAATGAGTGATAGAAATCTTATGTGATTTTTAAAATATCTCCTATCATCTAAGAAACATTTTATCGAAGCAGTTCAAGAGACGTCTTCATTCAGAAATTACCAAAGAAAGTCTCCAGAAGCAAACCACAGTGGGTCTCTAGAAGTGTTTTTATTTTTTTCGAAAAGGAAGCAAGATGCAGAATCTTGTAATCTGCTCCTCAACCTATGATCTCCTTGCCAGCAGATGATATGAATTTGGAAAGGGGAGACTGGACAAGCACTTGAAAGAGATTTACTGAAGGCACTAAAACAGACAAATTGCATTAGACTCAGGCAGGCTCTTGAACCAAACCCAGTCTGAGCGTAGGAGAGTACATAAATATTGTATGTAAATATGTATGTAGATTCATGCCTTGTTCCCACTCTACCCCAGGTCCTGGCTGTGGCCACTGCTGCAGACAAGGTGCTGGGACGTGCTTTCTGAGCCCTTATGGCTGTTCTTATGTTCCAGTGGAGTCACAGGAAAAATCCTGCTGGCAGGAAAGCCATGTTGGCTTCATGTTGGCTTCATGGTGGAATGAAACATGTGCTTAACTGTCCATCTCTTTTTGAAATATATTTCTTAGTCTTTAGTACTTCAGTTTTCTCTGAAATCTATATCTACAAAGTAATTGATCCCTAAAAATACATAAACGGCTTTTTTGCTGGATTTTAGATGGATTACATCTCAGGTGTTTTAGACAACCTCAGGGTGAGATGACTTTCCTTCTACTGCTGTGATACACCTGAGAAAGTGGTGACACATCCAGAGCAATTTTCTCGCCTTTCAGTTCCTTCCACATATGCATCATCATCCTTTATTATTTTTATTACTTATATTTTTTGTGTGTCACTACTATGAAGTTACATAAGGTGATTAATGCTCTATGACTGTGTAATGACTTCATTTGATTTGTGAAAAAATAATTAGAGAAGAAAGAAACCGCCCTTAGAAACAACCATGAGACCAAATGGAACAGTATGTCTTAGGTGTGGGAACGGCTACACAGTAGTTTTTGGGAAACAGTCACTGGGGGGTTTTGCTCTCCTGCTCTGCTTGCTCAGTCATAACCTCAGTGACCAGTGTCTCTTCTAAATTATCAGAAAAGTTCAGGAGAGATATTTGCTAGGGAAATTTGCCCTTCTCGGCCAATAGGTTCATCTGAGTTAAGCTCCTTTAAAACTTTTTGACTGGCCAGTGAAGTCCTTCCCCATAACTTGAGTGGGTTTGGTTCAGTTTCAGAGGACAAATCATCATACTGGCATCTCCACACCCAGGTGGGAGTGAATATAGACCAACTTCTGCCAAAATAATAACAACAATAACAAGAGATATGTTGAATAAGTGCTTATGCACAGCTGCTTCCTCTGCTGATGAAGGAGGAAGTCAAGGGGAGATTTTCAGAAAACAAAAGCAACTCAATGCCATCCATTAGCACCTTGCAGTAGGGGCTTCACACTTCAGTGCTATAGACTTAGGACTACACACCTTGCAACAGAGCTCGAAACTCTTGTAACCTTTCCTGTAGGATTTGGGGCAGCAGTGGTGAGGGCATAAGGCTGTTGAACTATGTGATTGCCAGTGTCCAAAAGGCTGTTTAACCTGAGCTTAAATATAAGGAATTACTCGATCCAACATACTGTGGCATCAGCCATCTAGAACTGGAACCAGCCCTACATGGTTCTGAAAAATGTCATTGAAGTATTTGTGCCTAACCTGGGAACTCAAGTAGCAACAGAAACAGGTTTGAAAGGGAAGTATGGCAGGGCTCTACAGATAAAGGTTCTCATTCACTCTTTGTTTTGCTATTGATGCCTAATTTTGCTACAATATCAAGTTGGTTACATTATAAACAATCCCCCTTTCAAAAATAACAAATCCACAAAAAATTAAGAAACTTTGTTTTTGTTTTTTTTTTAAAGCTGTACTTTGGGTCTAAGTCCAGCAAAGCCAGGGTGTGATTCCTTTTGGTCTTAGAAGCACCTGTTAGTTCACAATCCAAATGAGCTATACTGGCTTGTTTAATCAGAAATGATGAGAATTTTAAGCCGGGGGGGGGGGCTGGAATTCTCAGGATTTTCAATTCTGAGCTTTCTCTGTTTATCTTCCCTAAAGTTCTTTAGCTTCTCCTAGCATTAAAATCAATACACATGTATTTGTGACACCAAGAAAAATGTGGGATTTCAGAAGCCCCTCAGCATTTGCTGGTAGAGAGGACCATCTGGGACACAGATGTAGTGCTGATTAACTGTTATTTTAATATATTATTTATATTTAAAATTTCAACTTAATTAAGTGGCTAGTTGGGGCAGAGATCACAGGGAGATCATCTGCTTATTTCTTTAGTATGGATAAAGCATGTTCTCAAAATCTTATTTAATTCTGAGAAATGAATTGGGGCAGAGGAACGAGTGCCAGGGATGAGTAATCAGTGCCAGGTTAGGCATGCTTCACTGGCTTGCAAGGGATGGGAAGCTCCCTGCCATAGCTGCTCATCAGCCCAGACTTACCCTCTGCCTGGCACAGTGTCTGGTCACTGTGGATTCCCACTGTGCTGCTTTTCACCACCTCAGTTGGCCACTTCAGTCAAGTTTATATCAACTGTTTTGGGCTTTTTGAGGTAGGTGTCTCCTTGCTCATCTTACAAAAGAGCTTTGGTTGTGCCTGTGACACCAGCCATAATTCAGACTGGCAAATGCTATTCAGCTCCATCAGGCGTGCTGATGAGTTCTCACAAGGACAGCTCAGGCAGATTTCCCAACTATACATCTCTTCTTTCTGGGAGATCATTGGCCAAGGGTTCATAAGGTGAGTAGTGCACTCTTTCCAGGAGAACAGGAGGTCTGTGTATTGTCCAGATAGAAATTCAGATGTTGGAGGAGTGTTTGAATCAGGGCTGGTGATGCAGACACAATTAGCGGACGTCACACCTGCCAGACCTGTAGCAGATATTAACGTTCCTCAGAAAATAGGGTCATGATCAGAGATGTCAGACTCTGAAGCTCCTAAGGAAATTACACTGTCAGCAAAAGGCCAGGCAGACCCCCGAGACAGGAGAGTGTGCCAGGAGGTTCCTTTTGCTGGGAATGCAGAGTTTTCCCTGTGGGGAATGGGGGCTGGCAGCTGCACACCTGCCTCCTCTGAAGCTTCCTGAGTGCCTCCCCAGATGGGAGCGTTTGCTGGAGATGGCCCACGCTGCTCCCAGCAGTTTCCTGAGCCCTGTGGCTGCTGTCAGGGGAAGGAAGAGTGTGTGAAACATGGCATCCTTTCATCTCACTGAAAGGAAGCAGATAACATGATGTATAAAATAATATTCCAGTCCCCATGTGTGGCTCAATACCAGTGCTTAAAGCATTATTCAAATAATGTGGACCCACAATAAGCACATAGAGTTGTTAAATGCTACTAAATTGCCCTGCAATTAATTCCCTGTGTTTATTACCAGCTTTTGCAGTCTCCATCACCATGACTCGTAAGTAGTTGATGTAGTGCCTTGCTCCACATAACTTCTTGTTCCTGAATCAGCTGGGCTGTTCTGCACTTTGGGCATTCTCCTTCCAGTTGGAAGCTGAAAGACATGTGTTAAAGCATTGTTGGAACTTCAGCCATGAAAGGCCATGAGACAGGACAGGAGTGGAGCCACAAGTTTTGCCATGGCTGCTTCCAGGAGATCTGGCTCCAGTAAATGCCCCCAGCAGCCTCTGTTTCCAGGGCATGGTGAGAGTGAGGGACCTCAGAAGGGGATCCAGCTTTGCTTGCTTCCCTTCCCTGTGGCCATGTGTGGAGGCAGAGCCCAGAGAACGGGCTTTCCTCTCCCACCTGGTACTCTGGCTAGGCAGCTGAGCTGTTTGAGCGGATCCAGTGCCAGGAAACTTGTCCTTCAACTAAGAACCATAAGAGAGGTCAGGGAGCAATCTTACCTCCAAAAACGATAGAGGGAGGTGATGGAGCTGTGCCAATTATTCACTCTCAAGCCAATTAGAGCACTCAACAGAATGTGAAGGCCTGGGATCCCCTTAGCAGACCCAATGTCTTTGAAGCTAAATCCTGAAAAAAATCCATGGCAAAGCAGGTAAGTCATCCCAGGAAGAAGACCAATGCCCAGGTCTCCCCCAGGACTCCAGTGAGCATTGCAGATGGTCAGTGTCACAATGGCTTTCTTCTTCTCTTTCAGCTTTCCAGAATATGAGTCTTTGGGCTAAATCCAGCAAAAAGTCACCTGATCTGCAAGATGGGAATGAACCAGAATAACTGGTAAAATATGAAATTATGAATTAATTCCTTCCTCATGCTTCCACCTCGTCTCATCCCACCTTGTCTCCTAGAACTACTTATTTATGTTCTGTGACTGAGGGTCACTGCAGGAGCTGCACTGGGAGTTCACTGGGAGTGCTCGACAAAACACCTCTGCTACCCAAACTTCAGCAAGCCTCTTGCAGCAGCATATAAACATCAATACTTGTGTGCAAGTTGGAGAGAGAGATAGAGAGAGAGAGAGAGAGAGAGAAATCTGCCATACATTAAAAAAAGCTTATTGCTCTCCAATGGGCCTAAGGTGAGCAATGAGAAACCTGGAGGTTTGTCCTGTAGTGAGAGGGAGGGAGCTGAACATTGACAGGATGCCTCAATACAGTTACAAAATTAAGTGAAGGGCACCGAAAGAGGGATATTCTGTCACCTATTCACTTCTCCTTTCCTGCAGCCACACATAACACAAAGTTAATTAAAGCCTGTATTCTGAGAAAAAGTAATGTTCCATTTGGTAAATTTGGAAACAGCTGGTTAGTTTTATCCATTACTTTTGTGCTAACATCAGTTGAGCTCCTTCAACTCTCTTTTTTATGAAGCTGTCCTTCCTATGCTACCTGATAGCTACTAATTGCTGCAACTACATTTCTGAATTGCAAATTTTCTGCACTGATAAAAACTTTGATTGCCTGTCAGCTACACATAAGGAAAAGATCACCAGTGCTAAATGAGGTGTTCCACGCTTGGATAATAATGCCTAATGAATTATTCAAAAAAGAATGCTTGAATGAAGCAAACAATTTGAAGGGTTACTAGCAGCCGTAACAGTTCAACAGCCAAAAGAACAAAAGTATCATCCTGAAAATTACACTAATGATTAAAAAATGTGTATTAATTCTACATTTGGAGAAAAAAGAAATGCCAATCTGATTTTAAAGGTTAATCATTATTTTTTCACTAATGCTCTAATCTCTGGGAAAAACACCCTTTACCAATATTTTGGGATGTATAATATTATGACATAACATATTTATATAATTTTTAAAATATAATTAACCCTCTCTGCAAATTTCAAATTTCACTGCAGAAGAATTGAAAAGAGCCTACTACTGCCTACAGGATTCTTTCTGTTGCTTTAAATGAACCTCAGATCAGGCAGTTTGTAGCACAGAGCATCACACTGGATGCCTTGGGGTCAAGCACCACTAAAGGTGTTCTCAAGAGAGCCACTGCTGAGCCACTGCATGGCCTCAACCCCACCAAAACACAGCCCAAAGTGTCTGAATTACTCCAAACTGCTTTTGGTGTGCAGAAGCCAGAATCTGGCTCTCACTGTTCATGTGATGAAAGATTTGCTAAATAGAAAAAAAAAAAAGGTGAAGGAAACAAGACCCACACATTCAAATTATATTAAAAACAACAACTGTATTTACACAACTGCTGCAATATGTAACTCTTTCCAGCCCAGAATTGATTGTACCTTAAAAAAAAGTGGATGGTTATTCAAGAAAGAAATATTTTTCTTTAAATGCTCCTGGCTAAAATGAGAAGGATAAAAGAAAAAGAAATCCTTAAAAAACCACAAGAATTTCATGGATGTCCAATGCTGAAACATTTTCAGCTTTCAAAAAAATATATTTCTAAGACCAAAAGCGATAATTTGTAATGACAGACTCTTTCTGGCTGCCAAAAAGACAGGAAAAATCTGAGAACTAAATCCTAAAGAAATCTCCTGCAAAATATTAGCGTTACATGAAATACATGAAGAGTAGCAGCACAGCGTCAGCGTCACATTTATCTGCTGTGCTGGTAAAACCCTCCTGGTTGCTGTGTTTGGAGCTGAGCTAACACAGACACACTGTTACAGCAGAGAGGTCTCCCAGTGACAGCACAGTGTGGACAGCACCAAGGAAGGATTTGGAAAATAGCATTTATTAAAATGAAACCCAGTCAACCGCTTAGCTACCTCTGCTGCAATTTTACAGCTATAAAGCCTTTGGTATTAGATGCCAATTAGTGATTTTATTATAAAGATGATCAATGTCAAGATAACACTTCTTCTCATTTCTGGCAGTGACACTGAATGGTGGATAGAAGAAATTACTTCAGGAAAGCATAGCTGACCATCTGCTTAGGCCTGCTCACTCACTGATGATTAATCCTTTCCCTCGAGGACAATGTCTCCATGTGTTTCTCTTGCTGTCTTTTTAATGTCACAAAAAGAGGTTGATAAACACATTCAAGTCACAATTAAAAAACATTTTAACTGACCAGTTGCCACTGATGATATTATTAGACAGTTTTTAGTCACTCTTGTAACAATGTGTTTAGTGGTGTTGATGTGAAGTGGAGATGAAGTTTCTTTAATGTGCCTCCTACCTATTTTTATGTTTAGGTGACATTTAAATGTTTGCCTTGATGCAAACAAGCAGTCTGCAGGAGGCAGAAGGAGAGGGTCATATTTACAAAAACTCTGGAGGACTGCAAGGCGACTACTGTCCTCTGATTGGCATGGGGGAGGAGGAGGAAGAGGAGGAGCAAAAGACCCATCAGAGGTTGTGGGTAGATTGCAGTGTCTGTCCTGCAGACCTTAGGAGTTAATATAAGTTGTGACACAATAGCAATCCAATAAGCTATGAAAGAGGATGTAGCAACCACATAGAAAGTGGTTACTTGTTAAAGGCAGATTTGACTTCTCATTTCATCCCTCATGAAGAGGAATTTTCAAAAGTCCAGGGGTAACTTGGAAAAGCAGGTCCCATTGACTTTTAATCAATTAGACATATTTTTGAAATTCATGTAGATAATAAGCGTGCAAGTTTACAGCCCAGTCCAACCTGTGGTGAAATTGATGGCAATGTTTGCTTTATGCAAGATAGTTCCAGTACTTAATTAGATTTCCTGTGGGCATT
>WEIU01009818.1:296117-316796 GCA_013389925.1 Aegithalos caudatus | reverse complement strand
TAAAACAAGGCTGACATCTTTTTTTCATTTCTCAAAAGGCTTGGTTGTAAAAAAGAATTGCATTTGCATTTTGAATTATTTTTTTGAAAATTTTTGCATTACATTCTGTTAAAGAACAACACTACTAAAAATGTACAACAGTAAAATGTATTAAAATCTGAAAAAGCACATTTATTGGTCATCATATCCAAATATGGGTGCATCTAGTAGCATTTCCAGTGTTTCTACTACTTTTTAAAAAAATGCCTTTTGACTACATTCAGAACAGGAATTTATGAAAATATCAAGGAAAGAAAATACTTCAAATATTCTAAACTGGCTACTTCAAAGGTATATTTAAAAAAAGGTCAAATAACAGTTGGAAGGATTGGGATTGGTCAGTTATAATGTGCTATTTGAATCAGCTTGTAAAATGAATTAATATTTTTTAAAAGGTTTTAATACATGCTGACACCAAGTCAGATATGTCATAAGAGAGAATGTAGGTCACACTAACAACAGAGAATAACCTATCCTGAAATGCAGTGAAAAGGACTTCAGAAAATCAATTTACCATGAATTCCCTATGCAATCTATGGGCTAAGGTTAATGGAATACTCACATGATTATGCAGGAGGCCATGATATTACAGGTGTGCATCACTGATGGGACCAGCACTGCTGTGTCCAGTTCTGGCATCCAATTTTCAAATAATGATCATTCTGGGACATTGCAAGGGAATCAAGAATGAGCCATTAAATTATTGGAAATTGTGGAATCCTCACCTGTACACAACGCATTGCACCAGTCACCCCCAAGAAAAGGGCACAGACAACTCACCACAGTGTCAGTGGAGTGCTGGAAGGGAAAGTCCTGACACCAGGGGAATCTGTAATTAGCAAGCAAAGCCACAACAGTGCGTAATTGAGAAAGAGAAGATAGGCAAATGCAGGTTCGGAAAAAAAAGTCTGGTCTTTTAAAAAAGTAAAGTAAGTATTAGGTTAAAATTAAGTGCTTGAGAGCAACCGTGTAATAAGCTGATGCCTTTTCAGTAAGAACGAGTGCCTTTACAAAAGATATACTGCAGCTTGTCTGGGACCTGAGGCGGAAATCACATGGCTGGAATGATGCAAGAAACAACACCAGAGGTTCTTAATAACTATAAAGCCTCAAAATCGTAATACATTCATTAGACTATGAATATTTTGACACAGAGAGGAAACAGAAATCAAGGAAAAATAAATGTTTGAGTTTACATGATCAGCTGTTTACCAATTATCTTCAAGGCAGAAGAACCCCAGCAGGTGAAACCAAAACAAAACCACACATCCTGCTGTCTTAAAAAATGCAGGATAGAAATTAGGTCTTGAAAAAAATATTTTTGACTGTCTGCTTGTGAAAAGAAGCAACACTTTTTTTACATGAACGTGGACAGAGATGCAGAGCCAAGAAGCAGGAGGACTGAAGGAGAGATTAAAAAGTATTTAAAGATGATGTGTTTAAAGATCCTAAATGTTTTACTTACACCTGTATTTGAAAGAGGATTTTAAGCTGCCATTTCAGCAGATCTGTTCTCCTATGCAAAAAAATAAAAATCAATACTAAAGACTGTTATCAAGGTTGCAAGTGCTGCAACATTTGCATTTAGGAGCAACAGATCTCCAGATCTGGCTTGTGTGCATGCAAACATTTTCAAGGAAGTGTTGGAGTAACTAATTAAAAACTCCTACATCCTTGCTCATTACCATCAGATGCTGGAAGCTGCAATGTGAGTATTAGCTTTAAAATCATGTTGAGCCAGCCTTGAAATTTGCAGCTTACTAAACTTTACCACCAGACAAACAAAACTCTTGAAACAAAAATAAAGTATGAAAAGAACCAGACTGTCATTATATAAAAGGGAGAGAATAGTGCAGATTTTTTTTTAAAGAAAATAAGGCTCAGAATGAAAACTGCCTCAAGTAGAAGCACATCTGATTAATCTACTGCTCTTTTTAAAAACAGCTGATAGCCTTCATCACAAAAAGTGACAAAGGGAACAAAACCAACTTGGGAAGTAAAAATCACCGAGAAGAAGAGGCTTTCAGCTGCTTTGACAGTGAGGTGACTCAAAGAACTGTGTTAGGTACAGCACTGTTTAATATGTTAGCAAACAGGAGAAGGGGCTTAAAAATTCAGCCGAAAACACTGGAATTTGATACAATTATTGAGATTTGTCCAATATTATAAGAATATTATGAACCACTTCAGAAGCATCTAATAAACTAACGAAATCAGTGAGGAGATGGCAAATAAATGTCACTAGAGAGAGAGACATGTGAATGCGTATTAGAAGGAATTTCTCCCATGCATCTGTGCTAAAAGGCCAGCATTGCCATCACCTTTGAGCACACACAAAACTGTGTTTGGGGGTACTGCCGCTGACAGTGCTGGGAGAGCTCCGGCAGGGAACAGAGCACTTGTGTGGATCAGGACCTCCACTGAATTTGTGGCTGTTGTGGGGGGAGGTGGAAGGGACTAAAACTGTGGGCAGCTGGCCGACAATCTGTCCATGTGCAAGAGCAGGCAAAGAAATAAAGCAAAACAAAACATGTTCCTTCTGCTTCACCATAAACAACTCGACCACAAAAAGAAAGACGAAGTGCAGACCAAACTAGGAAATAGCGAGGCCATTACAATTTCATTTTGTAAAGGAGTGATTTGGCCTTTCTGCTCAGCATAGCCTAAGGAATTGCAGAAATTAAACGGGTCCCAGAAGAGGCCACAGAAATTATTAGCTCGCTGAGGAGAGAGCAGAGGGAGGCTCACCTCCAGTGACGCATCCATCCGTTCCCTGCAGGAGCCGAGCTGGGATCAGGAGACCCTGGTAAGGAGCTGTGGAAAATCACTCTGGGGAATCACCCCGGGGACCAGGGGAGGGTTGGACCAGGAGAAGGTGCGTGCTGGAGTCATGTTTTCCTGCAGTGCTCCCAGCCCCTGTGGAGAGGGCTTGGCCCAGGGAGACTGCAGCCCTCACTACCCCAGCACCCCACTGTAGGGTCTCTATCCCCTCACGCGAGAAAGACCAGACTTCCAAACGTGAGTGTTTGAAGCCTCTTTCAGGGTATTGGCCAAATGCCTTAATTTGGCACTCCAAATACAGCACTCCATTACCGTAGCTGAAGTCCAGAGATGCTGGAACAACATTGGCTTCATTTATGTGAAAACAGGGGAGTTGTGCAGGCAACACAGCAAGTTTTAAGACTAAACAAAATGGATCTATCTTCATAATTGAAAAAATAACATTTTATCATAACTAAGTTTCTGCAAATGTTAGTGACAAACCACAAATTGTTCAATATTTCCTGCTATAACAAGCAGATACAGAAGAGAATAAGAAAATCTGGGTGTTTCACATAATGGTTTTATGTATTGTGCATTGAGCTCTATTAAGAGCTAAACAGCATTTGATTTGTGCCTAACAAGAAATAGAAAAAGGATTGCCAATTAAGAATGTGGGGCAGCTATTTTTACCGAAATGTTTTTAAACTTTGGGCGATGTACGAGAGAAAGGCAGTGCCATCTGTCGGGGAAACGCGGCCGGTTCAGGGGCCGCCTTCAGCGGGCTCCGCGCTGCTGCGCCTCGGCGAGAACAAAAGCCCGGCCGGGCGCGGGGACAAGCCCGGCTTGATGCGGGATAAACTTTTGCTGACCAACAGGAAAGAAAGGTGAAACAATCCAAGCGGGTTCGATACCGGCCTGTGCCAACCAGCAGCTCTGAGATGTGTTTGACACCTCCGTGCTCCTGTTCGGCGGCAGGTTCAGCTGCGCGGGGACAGGACGGGGGCATAGGCGATGGAGCGGGCAGGGCAGGGCAAGTCACGCCAGGGCAAATCCACGCCACTTTTGGCCGCTCCAGCAGCCACAGGAAATGTCCCTTCCTCACCGTACCGTGAGTCAGCACTCCCGATGTCAAGACTTTGCGCTCTAATGGAAACACGCAGCAGTCCTGCACGGGAGGAAGAGAATCTGAGCTCCACAAAGGGCTAAACTGGCAAGCTTAGGTGGTCTGTCAAGAATTGGGGCTTGGCATTTCCACACTGCTTGTGATTTCACTTTTAAATCTGCAGCAGCCGAAGGGTTGTAGCCAAACGCAGGCTTCAATAGTTGCACTGAATTTGAAAGCCAAAGTATTTAACATTTAAATACACTGCATGCACTTTATGAATTATTTACTTACACCAGCTTTTCTGGAGATGTAGGGATATTCTCACACCCACACATGCACAGCAGCACGAACACATCTATGTGTATCAGCTGAGTCTTCTAGCTAATGATGCTTTTCTGTAGCTATTTAGCATGTTGCTGTTTTCATTTACAGGTCAGTGTGGGTAGTGGATATCAAATATGGACATTTTTGTGCCCAGTGAAGGACTTTCATAAGCTAGGATCACGTTGATGGTTATTCAACAGAACTGCAGTAGCCGCTATTTTTGCTCCGTTCCCACAGCGGCAATAAAACAGTAGCACAAAACAGAAAGTGACACACCAGATACATTGAACAACAGCTGCCCTTAAAATCCAAGCAGCCCCCATGGACTGATTTGCCATTCGCAAACACTACCTTTTTTCCCCCCCTCTTTCCTCTATTGAGGGGGTCTAATTTAAAAAGAGGGGGGAAATGGGATCATAACAACAGTAAGAGCAAAGAGTAAGCAGTGAGACCAGAAATACATCATCATGCTGGGGGAGATGTGTGGAAAGCAATGCATCAGTGAGGTGTTTCCTTTAAGAAAAAATTATCAGGAAAACCAGGTGGACAATCTCCTGCTGCACTGTCCAGTCTTTGCCTAATTAGTAAAAACATTCACTTTTTTGGCATTAACAAAGCAAGCAGTTGTGTATAAAAGCCGGGTAAGTAGTGAAAGCACATACCAAAAATGCCCTCGGGTGGGATTATTGTATAGACAAGCTATTGGAAAGGTATATTTTTCTGCTTTAAACAGGTAAGTGTATTTCTAACTAAGGCAGGAAGACTTACTGTCATGGTGTTCCAAACTGCCCTGTTTTAAGTACTGTATGTCATAGGATGTGGAATGGAAAAAGCACTTTTCTGGTGCCAAAGGGAGAAGGACTTAAAGAACACAAAAGTACCATTTCACTTGTAAGATATGCACTCTGACATTTTTCCCACCTGAACTCTGTAAGTGTGCAAAGTCCAAGAAACAGAATATTAATCTTTGATGAAGCAAACCTAAAATTGTATAGGCTTGGATCACAATCATAATTATATTGTATTCAAATGCCAGGGCTCCCTTTTCAATAAAAGCATTTAAAGTATTCTGTAGAACAATATTCCATGGGGAGACTGAACTAATCTGTATTTTCAAACTCAAGATGATACAAAGGCCAACCAGAACCAGAACTGGAGCTAAAAATATTCAATGACCCAATCACTGCATAGCTTTTGAGAGTAGCCTTTTTTTCATAACATATGTTCACAGATATGTCATCATCATCTGTTGTCAGACTAGTGGCAAATAAAGACTTGCAAATTTTCCTACATTTTTCACATCTCTGCTTGTTGCAGCAGTAACATCGCCTGCTTGCCTTTTATTCGCCATGTCTGATATGTTCTAGTAATTTTCTGTCATGCTAAGGTCTGGTGCCCTCAATATTTGTTTGCCTGGCTTTTTAAAACAGATGTACAGCAAGTTTTCTTCTTTCCCCCCGCTCTCTTATTATCTGCATTACATTTACCTCTTCTGATATAGGAAGGACAGGAATCCCTTTCCTGCGCACACCCCAACAGGTTAAGATCTGAGTCATCCTTTTATTTAATATCAACAAACAAACCAGCCAAATTTGATATGGGATGAAAATGTAGCTACCAGCATAGCAAAGCTCAGCTAAAACTACTGTCCCCAGTACTTCCAGCCAGGGGACCTGAAAATACTTCCCAGTTTCTATGACTGTTCTGCCTGGGAGTGAGGATGAGTCCCAAGCCTTAATCTCCTTTTATTCTTTGATATTCCCAGGGAGAAGCCAAGGTGTGTGTAGGTTAGAAACATGCCAGAGCATGCTGTAAAAGAACTGGATGATCTGAGCAATAAGGCACTGGGACTACAGGGTACAGGCAGAAAGTGTGACATGGATTTTGCCATTTCCAGCACCAGAATGGGGCCTTTTCCCCAAAAAAATATAGGAATTCACAGTACAGACAACTAATTTCTAAAGTGTCAGAGCTAGTGAGCATTAACTAGCATTAGTGACTTGCACCCACTGCTAGAATTTTGTCATCATACCCAATTAGATTTTGAATTTTGCTCAAAAATTTGTTATTCTATGTAGTCCTGGATCAGGAAGCAAGGTTAATAAATACATGCAGAACTTCCCATCTTGGTGGCATGACCCAAGTTAGTAATGACAGAGCTGTGTTAAGACATGTGTGTTGTCAAAGCTCATAATAGGTCAAACTCGTCCAAATTTTTCATTTACTTTAGGGATGATGCACCAACCTTGCAGATTTTAAGGCTATGAGTTAAGTTTCCCTGATCTAATGGGAATTTTAACCTCAGTCAAGGAAGTGTCTAGGCCTGAAGGAGCCTAAACACACCAATAATTACTAGCAGGTGATGATTGTCTGTGTTGAATGATCCCATTTAAAATCCTGCCAGGCATCTATTTGCCTCTTCAGCTCCTTAGTTACTTTTGTGTATCTGGCCTTTGTTATTTGGAGAGTCTTTGGTTTATTCTTCTTTCTATAGCCTTTTGTCTTTGAAGGATTGATTTATTGCTATCTGATATGAGCAACATAATCCAACAAAAATGCCTTGTCTCAACAGTTTATAGTTCTGCTTAAGATTTATGTTTCTTCCTTCCAAGGAAAGTACTTGCTTTTTCTTCTTTACAATTTTAAATTTTTTCCTATTCAGAAATAAAATCCTCTTTCAGGGAAGAAGTTAAGCTGAAGTCTGAATCATTTTAAACTTCTGAGATGGCTCAATTTAGGATGTGCTCTTTGTAACATAAAAACATACACATTCTGTGCTACCCATGCTCCCCAGTGCATTTTTCTTAATGCACTCAGATTGTTCCTACCCCTCACTCCAGCTCTCCCTCAAAACTTTGTCATTTGTGCCCTGACATTTTTTCTTTAAAACACTGGCCAACACAATTTTCACTGGTTTAACCCTGTCTTTGACTCCTCCTGAATCTCTGGGATTCTTTCTCCCACACCTTGGGATAGAAGGTTCTACCTTCAGCTTGCACCTAATTATTTCCTTGGCTGTTTAATCTCTTATCTGACACCTTCCACTCATCCTTGGTCAAACACTGAAATTCCACAGTGCCTGTATCCTGGTTTGGAGCCCCCAGTGTGCTAGAGAATTGTAACTTGCACCAAGGGCTGGCACCGAGAACAGAACATGGTCCTCTAGATCTGAATGTTCAGTTGAATATTCAGCCTTGTTCAACAAGGCTTTGTGAGGGGGAAAATGGGACATGACCTGAGCTTTTCTTCTGCAAAAATTCTGACCCCAGCTGTTGTGTCTGGGAGCATTTTCCTCTGGAAGATGGTCACATTTTAAGAATCCAAAATAATTTTCAACATCCTCCTGTTCATGGATATACTCACAAGTAAATACAAAATGAAGGCAGTGGATGCAGTATTCACACCAATAGAACTCATTCAAAATGCTGTGGAAGTGAAAAGCTTCTGAAAAATCAGGTGACCTTTCTATGGACTCTTGACTCACCTATTTAGCTACACTCTTCTTGCCTCAGCTACTTTTCCTCAAAGGCACCAGAAGTTCTTCAGCCTCTACATACCCCAGCAGAAGGCACAGGTACTTGATGTCTTTTAATAAACAACCTATTAATTTGATATGACTGACCTCTGCAGCAGTGTTTACTAAGCACAAAATATGATAATATTAAACATTTTAAAGAGGATTTTTTAATGTTTAATTTCAAACCAAGTACTTCTGATTAAGGCAGTCAGTTCAATTCCTACCACAGTTTACATCTAAACCTTTTTGATATTTGTAATAATCTCCTACTCCTAAAAAGAGAATGGTGACTAGCATTAAGTGTGCAAACAAATAATTTTAACCCCAGAGCAAAACCAAGGTGGGCAGGTAGGTTTTGCTGCTCTCAAGTAAGCTACATATGGGATTTGTGATGTGATCATTCAGATTTACAGTGAGTGTCAATCCAACATCTGCTCTTACATTATTGGACTGTGAATATTTCAGATCAACAGCCGAAATCCAGATGTGTTTGTGTCATGAGCTCTATGCGCTCTACTTGAAATGATTTGTCTTTAAAAACAGAAATATGGATGCACTCATGCTTGTAACAGTATCCTGAAATGTTCCTCCTGCACAGCAGAGCTTTTGTGGGAGAATTCTGCCACCTGGGTCCAAACTCCCTGACATTCCAGGCAAGGACTCCCTCCCTTCTCAGTGCAACAGCTGGAAGGAGAAGACAAACCACCGTCACATTCCGCATCATTATTTTCCTCACTTCTAATTTGATTCTTGCACTAACCACCCCCCAAACCTTTACTGTGCAGTCTCCATTCTAAGGACGGCGTAACACTTTATATACGGTCACAAAATCAACAAAAGCCATACTTATTTTATCCCCATGTCTCTCTACATAGCAGAGTAATTTTAAAATGGTTATTACAAGCACTACATGTGTGACCTGCTACACTTTATCAATTACCCTATCTTATTTCTTTTTTTGCTCCTTCAAGTTGAGGATTTACACCCTGATTACTGGCCTCACCTTCCTTCCCTTATGTAGGGGGTGGGAAGGGATGAGAGCTGTAGGGAACAAAAGGGGAAGATGGGCTATGGAGCACATCACACAACCCGGGCATAAAGCCATGAGAATTTGCAAACTGATTTAATAATGAGGACCATGGGGTTAGTTCAAATGCTAAACATGGGGAATTTTCTAATGCTTTAACATCCTGCCCCAAACACAGTGAACATGTCTGGTTGTAACAGGGGAAAGTTGTTGTTAATGGTTTAACTCCTATCAGACTGTCTTCAGACCAATTATTAGCTGTTTATTTGGTTTTCTTCTTCCACCAAGCCTTGATGCTAGCTGGTGCGATAGTTGGGGTTCATGTGCACACATGCAAGAGCCACACATCCAGCTGTTCTTCTGTATGTGGAATCAAACATGGATGCCTGGACACTGGTCCTCAACTTCCACGAAAAAAATAGATATTCACAGATTTGACCATCTCCATTTGGAGTTCAAGGTATTGCTGCTCTCAAAGGAATAGGGAGAGAGCTGCCCTGTATGTAGCAGAACACAGAGAATTGCTCTCTGTCTGCCATTAGCATGGCCCAGCATAGCTCTCAAACTCTCTGTACCTGAGAGCTTAAAAACACTGCATTGAAGAGAGGAAAAAGACAGCAAAGGGCTACAGGGAAGTGCCCACCATAGCCAGGGAACTTACATTTATCTATCGGAGTTACTGCTGTGGTTATTTCCCTAATTCTGCTCCATAACACATTTGTTGGATCATCTTGTTCATATGTGTGTAACCTCACAGGTATGTCCCTTGTTTGTTCAAGGTACATGGCACTTCCCATAGTCTAAGGAGAATTTATATTTTTAGACAGGAGCCTGAGCAAAGGTGCTCTTAAGAAAACAACTATAATCAATCAGGAGAATTCTGACAAATAAAAAATTCTCCGGAAAATACTGATTCATGGAATTCTGCCCTTTTTTTTTTTTTTTTTTNTTTTTTTTTTTTTTTAGAAATAAGGTCAGAGAAATATTTTTCAGAACTGTAACATTTTGTAAGAAAAAAATCTGTAGAGAATAAAGATATTTACTATATTCACCTGAGACACAGGAGACCAAGATTCAACCTGGAGCTTTTTGTGATTTAATTTTGGTCTCAGCAAATCCCAGGTGAATGTCATGATCAAATGCATACATCTCAGCCCTTGGTATTGGCCTGGGGAATTCAGGAAGCCTGAGACATTAAAAATGTTCCTTGGAAAGTCATCAAGAAGTCAGGGCAATGGCAGGAGTGGGACCCAAATCTGCACAAAAAATAGGAAAGGAAAACAGGTGCAAAAAGAAAATTGCCAAAATGAAATTAAAGAGATCTCATTTTACCACATCAGTCAGAAAACGCTCTAAAACAGTAAAAAGCTGTGCTCCTATACTATAAAACCTAGTAAAATAGAATGTGTTCCATGAGGCCTGATGTCCCCATTTGTAGTGATAAACAAGCTTTAAACCATCCTCTTAGCAAAAAAAAAAAAAAAGGATCATTAAATTTTGACATCCCCTAGGCTGAGGAAAACTCCCAGTGACTTTATTGAGAATTTGTCTTAATGAATAGAGATTCTGGATTTCAGGAGGTGGCCTGAAATTTCAGGGTCAGACCTCTTCAGTACCACAGCTGAACACAAAACAACCAAGCTCAAAGGAATCACCCAGGACTCTGAAATTCTTCTCCCACCCCTAAGGCATGGGACAGCAATGTAAAAGTTACAAATATCATGCGAGATTTGCCTTCTATTTGCCAAGTTCTGGGTTCCTTTTCTGCTCCAAACTACTGTGCTATCACACTGAATGCCACTGTGGGCTCAGTCAATGCCACAAGATGCCAAAGTCTGTGGTTTCTCAGACTGCATTTCCCACGCTGCTTAGATTTGCTTGTCACTGTTTTCCTGCTTGATAACTGCAGGGATGAGAATATTAGGAGTGGCAGCCTAATCAGTGACCACTCTGGGCATTCAACCTGTCAGAGCTGAAAGCTCATGAATGAGCTGCAGTGGGTCAGCAAGCTAACACATCAGCCAGAGCACAAGGCTCCTCCGCAACAGGGCCCTTCCTCCTCCCATACCCAGGACAGAAATGGAAGTCATACGATAAAACAAATATTAAAATTTGTTCTATTTGAAACAAGCAAGGATCAAAACCCACACAACAAAGATCTATTTTCAGCATAGTGAAAATATAACAAAATATTTGCTTGTTCTTTAGACACAGTATCAGAAGTTTTGCTTTTTTTTTTTTGCAGAGTCATAGCGAGGATCAGATCCTTTCTCTCAGCGAATCCAAATAGCAGATGTGCACAAATCCTTATAAATCTCATCAATAACTATTTAAAAATCTATCTGTCTGTCTGTCTATCTATCTATCTATCTCTAACCCCACAAGCACAAGTAAATGAATTCAAATGTTCTCACTGCTCAATTAAATCTCATCCAGAGATGGGTCTGGGCAGCTATGGCCCCAGTTCAACAAACCACTTAAGCATATGCTTAAAACAAGCTCTGGATCAATTCCCAGTGAGGATTAATGCATATTTGTAAATGCTTCACTCCTTTGGAGAACACAGAATGAAATATTGCTGGAAAAGCCTTAAAAAGTAAAAGCACAATTTTAGTCACTTGCTTTTAAATTAGCTTAAGCCACATTGAATATTCCAGACTCAGCAAACTTTCCACAGACAAATGTTTATTTTCATTCTATAGCACCTTGTGCAATGAAATTAAAACTTCAGAATGTAGCATGCGGTGGCCGGAGAGAGATGAGGACACAAGGCGGAGGTTAATGCAAAGGACCATCTGAGGTTTCCAAGTACATTATAATAGAAAGCACATAAATAGGAAAGCCAAGCCAGTAAATAATGATAGATAAATCTACTGCTGTTTCTGTGGCTCTGCAAGATGTACATATCCTGACGCTGTTGTTCATGTATTAAATTGAGAATGTGAATTGATACAGAGTGAAATGTTTTCTTTCCCTCAAACTTCTTTTGTGCCTAGATGGATGGATGTTCACACTCCACTTTTTTCCTTTGGTTAACCAGAGATATAAATTCTTGATTAGATCCACTTTATTCATGTTTTGCAGAGAATTTTTTGCCTACACATACAAGTCCTGCTGGGGTAAGGCAGCAGAGACCTATTGACTTAATGTCGTAACAAATTACATGGCCCTATAGTCAGATGAAATATTAACTCAAGGGACTGATATTTTCACTGGATCAAAGACACACTAATGAGAAACAGAACACCGGTTTTCAAAGAGGGCTTGAAAAGTTAGAACAAAACACAGATCATTTAATACACTGCAAAAGTTGTAGTGACTTCCTGACAGTTTGCTTGCCTACAAACCTCTTAGCCCTGATTTATTAACATGAGCTGCTGTGCCAAGTTCTTGTCATAAAGGATAGATGCTGTGTGCCCACGCTCTGCTTGGAACTGCATAAACATGACCATCAACTAGATTTGACATCATAATCAAAACAATGAAAATAAGCTAAAGGTGGCAGGCAATATCTGAGAAAATGTATTAAAAATCTCTGTCTACATTAGGAAAAATAAAATTTGTCCTCAGTGATGAAGGGAAGGATCTGTGTTTAAAGGAATTCAGGTGCTTAAAGGAGCAGATGGGTGCACAGTGGGATTTTTAGAAGCTCTTTGATGGCAACTCCCACTGAAATCACTGTGTATTAGGCAGTTAGATATTTTGGAAAATTCATATTACCTGCATCTTTAAGCACCTAAATACCTTTAAATATTTGGCCCAAAGACAGCTTACTGTAACGTCATAGGAAACAGAATAGTCCCTGCTCAAGGGAAAATAGTTTCTTGTATGGTCAATTAATTTTCTAGTAAGAGAAATCCATATAAGCCATTTGTAAGAGAAATTAGGCCAGAACTTCTGAGCTATGACTTCTAAACAGTATTTTGTAATTGAAATAAGAGATCGGGTGCAGCAATAAACAGAGGATATTTTTATTGCAAGATTACAGCAGCGCTGATACCTGTACAGATAAGGTGCTCACCTTAAACTGGAGCACATCCGGAATCCACAGGCCTCAATCCCACCGAAGAAGGAAATATAAATGTGGTACCTTGGTGCTTGTGAAGGTAGTCAGGGGCTGGTAAGTGCAAGGGCTACGGGAGGGACACACTCCTTGTGGAGAAGGCAGGCAAATGGTTGGAGGCATCATTTGTCTCTTTGGTCTGGGAGAAAGACATGGGCAGGCACAAGTTTTGTCCCAAGGAAGCTCTGAAATGCCAAACATGAATGTATAAGATTTTTCAGGACATTTATGTCCACCACTGTGAAAGGAAGGGGGCATTGCAGGTGTCACAGAGGTGAGGCACTGCTTCTAAAGTGACTCACTGCCATTTAGTTTTCTAGTTCCAGCTGTCCAAGGACACACTGAAGAGACCTAAGATAGCAAATCCCACACAAATCCTTTGACTCCTAATTCAAGAGTAAGAGTCAGAAGTAAATCAGCCCATCTACAGCCTGGCTTGCATTCAGGCTTTGCCCTGTTAGCCTGAGGTCCAGGAAATCAAACAAGTTTTTTGGCTTACCTTTCACAGAAGAGGCAAATAACAGTTCTAGTGCCACACCATGCCACCTTTCAGTTGCAGAAGATTTCTCCTGCATCACCAATCTGTGTATCCCATCCAAGTCACTCCATCTAAAGTGGAAAAAACAAGCAATGACAGAACAGGGCCCTTAGAGTAAGGCTCCCAGCATAATGCACCCACAAGAATTTAACAAGTGGGATTTACTTAACTGGTCACTAAGTGTTAGCATTGCTCTAAAGATAAATGGCTGAAAGTGTTTCTCTGGCTATAAAGAAACAGAACTGAGAGAGCAGAGAAAATGCCTGGCAAGCAAACTCTCTCCCTTTTGTTTAATAGCTCTTTTCAGACTTGTAAGCCTAGAAAAAAGCTTCATTAAAGTTATTATACAAATCTTCCACAAAAAAAAAAAAAAAATTAAGCACCTGATTTTTGGTCTGAGCATGCAAAATTTCTCTTCCTTGATGGGACCACCCCAAGATAGCAATCTTCAGGCAGAATTACAGAAATATTGTTAGCTCTCAGGCTGGCTTTGTATCTCAGACCTGATACGTGACTGGCAGAGTTCATGGGCCAGGTTCACCAGCCTTGTAAGTGGGAACAGCTTCACTGAAGTCAGTGGGAGGCCTGAGCACATTACAGGAACCTTCCATAAATAGAACAGAGCTGTGTCCATTTGTACCAGAAATGACTGCAAATTGCTGCCAGCAATGTTGCAGAGATCATTTTTCACCCTGTAGACTTCAGGCAACCCATTCCTGAAGTTACCACACAAAAATACTGCCCCCAAGTCACTTCTTTAGCTAACTGCCAGGGCATCTCTTCCCTTAACATTTAAAACCCCTTTAACACCCCAATGCCAACCAGCTTTGCCATGCCCCCAGTGTGCTGCTGTGTTTACTTTTCAATAGGTGACACAGGTTCCAGTGAGTTGATGGGGAGACACAGCAAAGTGCTGGGACAAAGGTGAGTATCATCCCTTATATAATGTATTTAACACTCAGTCTTTGCCCACCTTGGGCATTTCACAGAAAAAATGCTTTAAATAAGTTTTTTTATGCATTCACAGCACAGACAGAAAACTTAAAATTTAAAAAGCTCAGTTGAGAATGCATACTGCCATTACAGATGAGATTTGTGGCCAGATAAAGAAGGTCACATAATCTCCACCCTAAGCCAGGAAAAACTGCAGCTAAGGATGAGACTCTGCACAAAGACAACTGCACTCTAGTACCACACCTGAGGTGAGACATAGCAAACATAATCTGCAGTTCCCATTTGGGTGTTGCAAAGTGTAAAAACAGCATTTGAGATGTCCTGTTCTTGCCAGACATGAGTGATGCAATCAAAGTATCCTGCTGTGAAGTCTGCAGCTCATACAGGGAGCACAATGTAACAGAGACCACTTACACAACATGACACTGCTGACTGCCCTTGGAACAAGGTTGGCAGAGACCCTCTGAACAAGGAGCAACTTCTCATTAGTGGATTCTTTCTAAAATTTTACATACCATCATAGCAGTATGATACTGCTATCTGCTGTTTATTCAAACGAATGCAGTTAAGAATAGAAGAATAGATGGATTTTGATGTATAAGTGATCCGCTTTGGCAATTTTCAACTGTTCATAAGAAAAGTTCATTGTGTCATGGCTTCTTTAATCACTTTTTCTTCAAGTGCAATAGCAGAAAATCCAGTAAAATACTCCAAGAGAGACTTAAAAACCTGGGAGAATTTGAGGGATCTCTTGGTGGCATTGTCAGGCTGCTCAGCAAAACACACAATATTTTAATACTGACTGTCAGCTCTCTGGCTTATAAGCAGAGACCAAAAAATATGAGTCTGGGAACAGAAGGCTGAGCACTTTTGTAGTCACAAGGAAAACTGACTCTCTTTAACAGAAGAAAAAAAATAAAATTTTGTGAGGGTTCAAGCCTAACAAACCTCATGTTTTTTTCCCATCAGAATTAAGGGGAAGAAATCCAACACTTTTCTGGTAAAAACTTAGAAGTCCAGACTGACAGCTCTAGGTGCTCTACAGGACAGAATGGAGTGCACAGGCCTCTAATGTTTGTGGCTTTCCATTTTGATCCTCAGCATCTGTTGAAGTTTCTGCAAAGTTGTTCTAATTTACTCCCCAAAACACACTGACCCAAACAGACTGTAGGAACCAAGGCTCAGATTTCTATAGAGTTCTACAAGTTCATGTCCTGACTGAGCTCCTGAAGAGAATTGATTGAATAGCTGCTTTTCAAAGCTGAGCTTCATGATTTAGATAGAATCTTGCCCAATGCCTAATCTAGTTCACGTAGACTCTGAATGTTTCTCATTTTACTTCCCAATCCCAAAATTTGTTAACACTGACAGTAACAAAATATCCATGGTGGTGACATTGCAATCCTGGAAATAAAATGTTGAAGGCCTCAGAGCTCCCTTTAAGTAGCCTTTACATATGGAGATGAGTATGTATGAGCCCAGACACATGCAGGGAAATGTTATTAGCTAATAACAATTTTCATTCCCCATCCCAGCTCAGGACTCTGCTCCTTATAAACAACTGTGGTCTCTGCAACCTCCATGTTCAATATTGCTACACTTTGGAGCAGGGACAGCAGGGACAGCTGTTTGTTCTGCTTATACAGCACCACCCACAAGGGCATTCTTAACTGAAATAGTAAATATGTAACCTCCACCTCATTAAAGAGAGCCTGGCCAAAGGAGGGAAATAAGGGATAATACTCATCACACTAATCTGTGCACTCTGTTTCTTCTTTACACCACAGTGAGCCAGTGGAATAATTAAAACTGATCAGGGTAATTGTTTCAACATTACATGCAGAATTTCAGATCAGAAGCTGGGCAGCTGCGGAGATTGCTGGAAAATCAGTGTAAGTATTGCCATCCTTGCCTGTAGGTAAAGTGTTGAGAGAGAGGATAATCTGACTCATGGCAGGGTAAAAGTACTCCAGCATTTTCCAGTAGGCCTTTCTGCAAAGCTACCATGCCTAAAGTGAACTTGAAAAGGTGTTCTTCAGGAACTCCATGGTAAAAGCAAAGCGGGAAGGATTTTTCTGCTTTTTTTCGAAACCATTCTAGCACCACTTGACAATTTCTTGTCACATTGATTCAAATTCACTTTTTCCCCTGAGAAGTATAAGAATTCATCAGCTTACCTTATCTGATTTCTGCTGTCAAACACATCAGGAAGTATGTACCTCTCCATAATTCAAATGCTTTCCCACCCACCTTCACTGTGTGTCCTTTTCTGGATGTAACATAGGAAGAGTGGGCTGTCTCGAAGGGAGACTTGCCCTGGATGTCCTTATAAGGCAGGTGTACATGATCCCTGAAGGCTAAGTCCCACACATAATTCTTCTGTCATCAATTTCCTTTACATCTCCATGCCTCGTGACAGCCATTTTAAAGGCCTTGTCTACAGGGAATATTGCCATGAACTTTCTTAGACTCTGCAAGGAGTGACAGGAAATTTATACCTCCAAGAGTAAGTAATTCCAGCTGTTTCAGGAGAAAGCAAAATGGTAAATTCATGCTCTTCAGAAGCAATAAAGCAAATCCTGATTCAGATAATTGTCTGAACACAGGAGTTGAGAACAACTTTGCATTTCTATGAAGGCCAGTTAAAATCTTACGTTTCCATTTGCCTTTAACAACTTCCAGTGAGCTGATAAGAAGCTCTGTTGATAACAAGAAGCTGGTTTGACAGACAGTAATTGCTGGAAGAGTAGGTGTTTTTCTCTGTGCTTCAAGTTTCATAGAGCTCTAACAGACTGTAGACCCTGGAGTTTGAATGTGTGGATTTTTGGTTATTCTGATCCTGTCCCCAGTGTTCTGCAGAAAGCATTATCAGTGCTACATCTTAAGGGATTAGGGCTCTGCAGCTCTGCATCTCTACACTTTTAACTCCAAATATCACCCATTGCTAAATAAAATCTTTAAAAACACCTAAAATCCAGTCTGCAGCACTGGATTGCTTCTAGATGGCAGCTTTCTGAAATATCTTCACCCTGACAGGCTGTGATACCCACTGAAGATTGTAAACAGTAATAGAGATAAGGGGAAAAAAAAAAAGTACCATAAAAATATCGAACAAAAAAGAAAGAGAGAAGGATGTAAAGGAAAGTAAGACAAACCAACTCTAATGAGGAAAGGTGTTCTTACCCTGATAAACTGGGGGCTTCTGATAAGAGTTCACAACTGAGTGGTGTGAAAATATGTCAAGGTCATTGAACTAAATAAAATTCTAAATAACCTGCTAAATAACCATTGCTTATTTTGTTTGCCCAGGACTGTAATGAGTGTACAAAATACATTCTGTGCACTGGATGACCAGTGGACCAAATTCCCATTGTTCACTGAGCAGCCATGGAGCTGTCCCCTTGCTCTGCTCCCCCATTTAAACCAAACCAACAACCATCATCTCTAAAACTCATTGCAAACATATGGATGCCTCAGAATAAAGTTATAATTTTGTACATCAGGTAGATGTACAAAAAGTTGCTGAGCTTGTTTCTTTCCATACAGATTAAACATGGTGGAGGGGAGTATGTGTGTGTGTGTGTGTGGTGGTGGGGAAAGCTCTGTCATCAAATAAATGTCAATCCCATCAAAAGAAAAAAAATGGAAAGGAAAAGGAAAACAAAAGAAAAATTTCCCCATTTTTTTAAAATATTCTCCCAGCATTCCAGAATTTCCATAGCAGAGATTTACTCTCTTTTAAAAGAAGAAACTTCCTAAGACATCTGATTCTGTAAGACTTTTTCAGGCTTATCATTATTCAAACAAATTCTCATTTAGTTAACTGTGTATTTTAGAAACCTGGCATTCAGTGCTGTATATTATTCCTTGATGCTCTCAGCAAATATAAAGTTATGACTGTATGAAAAAAACCCACCACCCTCCCACGACCCCCCAAAAAATCTCTCTCCAAACCTGGAAGAAAGTAACTGTGCTTGAGAGATGCTACATTTGTTTCCTTGCCCTTTTTAGACAAATTCAACCTTGATATAATCCTGCCACTGCCTACTGCTGGCTGAAGCCCGTTTGTTAAAGTCAGAGAGAATCAGAATAAGGTTTTAAAAAATCCTGAGAATAAAAATAAAACAATCACCCAGAAATCAGGGTAAAAAGGAATTGCAAGCAAGTATTTGTATCAGTAAACTTGAAAATCATCATCTGCTGTCTTTACTTAATGTCAATAGTTACTGATGTCCACTTTCATAAATATCATCTTGTAACTGGCTTTTCATCCCTTTCCACACACGCCACCCCTCCCCCTCACAAGCAATCAGTTGTAATACATGGGAAAATTGAGCTTGGTAAGTAAATTTCAAACTGTATTGGCAAATCTTAAGAAATCTCCACACAGTGTTGGTAATTTACACTGATAGCTAATTTGACCATTAAAGAAGTTATTCTGGTCAATGAATTAGATTGTTTACAAGTAAAAGGAAGTGACTGTGAACTAAAGTGCTATTTGAATATTCCTTATTTACAAAGTCTGGTTCAGCAAAGCTTACACTAGTTTACATTTGATTAGAACTGAATCTGTGGTGCAATTTGAGTGCAGGTTATTTGTGAGTATCTAACTAAAATAACACATTTTACTGATAAACTGTAACAATGTACTCTACCTATTTTCCCCAAAATCTTTAAGGAAAAAAAATAAAATCCATAAATATACATACATTGATGATATGCCTGAAGGCCCAGTGAATATACTTAGTGCTACTTGAAATAAGACAGCAGAATGGTGCTGAAATCTTACTGAAGTTGCTAGCAAAAGGCCTGAGGAGCAGAACACAATAAGCGTTCAAAACCATCTCACAATGTAATAATCAATGTGTAATATGAGCTAGGGGTTAGTTAAATAAAATGTGAAAGCTGTATTAATGAACCCTTTTGCTGTCCAACACAGCATTTCATTTTCTTTCATAGGCTGCATAATGCAGGGCTTGGGAATAAATTATAGATGAAATCCCCATCATATGTTTATAAATACACTAACATTAACATTTTACTTCCTCATAAATCTGCAGCAAACATTCAGGCACAAGATAGAAAGCCCTGTAAAACAATGATATATTCTCTGCTTGCAAGTCTTGCCTAGTGGCCCATTCATTTTTACCGCTGTTCTTCAAACATTACTTTCTTCACTCATGCCCCCTCATTTAAAATCCATTTTAATTTAAAGATGTTCGATGCAGTCCTAGTGGTACATTTACTCATCCTGGTTATACATCATGGAGCAGGGAAAAGAAAATTGTTTAATCTAGAGATACGGTTCACTGTGGTCACCACTGAACAGTGGAGTAATTACCAGATCAGCTCTGCTAAAAATGCACTCAGGGTGTTCTGTGACCTATCATCTTCTAATCTGCATAGTGAAGTATAGCTTCATAACTATAAATTGCTGACTTAATTAAAACCAGGACCTTTCTGTCATTTAATTACAGGGAGAAAGGTTATTGCTTAAATGCAATTTTCCAAATGTGATTTCTTAACAGTTATTAACTGCTTCACCATCATTTATTGTTTCAGATTTTTCAATTTGAAAATAGTCCCTGTGACAGAAGTAATGACTTCATGAAAAACTCAATCTAGATGGAGCTGAGCAGACCCATTTGTTTCTCGTAAGTGGAGCAGACAGAAAACTTGAAAATGTCACAGGAGGATCCTGTGATTGCTCCACTTTACAGGAGTAATTAAAAACCAAGGGGTTGTATTAAAGGTGAAGAGAGGAGGTTTATGACAAGTTCAGTTTTTTCCCCTTACCCAAATATTGTCTATGCCTTTTCAACTCTGTTAGGAAAGGTTTGGACTTATAATTAATAGTTTATCCCAACCAATACACACTACTAGTACCAGTGCACTGAGATAAGCCTGTTAGCTCTGTATTTTTCTGTTCACCTGCCATGAGCCTCCTGAATTTGAACATAAACAAGTTCCATATAATTTACCTCTGCATATAAAGCCTTTCATTTTCAAGAACTGTTGTTTCCATGAAGTGTGTATGTGCTTTTTAACTAAAATTTGAGTAGCGGCTCATTGTCTAAGACAGACCTTTTCATCCAAGAGTGAACTTGATTCTGCAAGGCCACTTTTATACCAGTCTGAGTCCCATGAGGAAAAAAAAAATCAGCTTCAAGACCTTCCCTGCAGAGTGTTGCATGAAATTCTGCTTGAAGGACTAACCCTGACCATTACAACACCCAGGAATAGCTAAAACCTGAAAATCCTCTTGCAGGATACTGCAAATACAAGGCAAGGTCCCACCCAATAAAAGAAAAAAGACAGAAGAAAGAGAGGGAAGAAAAATAGAGAGAGA
>WEIU01009818.1:271671-296064 GCA_013389925.1 Aegithalos caudatus | reverse complement strand
AAAAAAAAAAGAGGAAAAGAGAGAAAAGGGGAAAAATTAGGAAGAAAAAGATTTAAAAAAGGAAGAGAAAAACACAGATGCTTGTTGTTCCCAAGACAACAATTTCTTGCTCCCAGTAAGAACAAATTTTTAATCTAAATTTTCCTTGCATACCCTTTTGTCTAATTAAGAACCCTTCCAAGACATATGTGAATTCTACATGGAAGAGGTTTTGCAGATCAAGGGAAGCTTATTGTTCAAGAATACCACAGGAAGATAAAAAGCTTTCTACCAAGCAGACATGCTTTTCTTTCCCCTTGTGGTGAGACTCTACATTCCCATAAAGTTTTCCTGCCATCACTGATGGGCTTTTAAGGTATTGGAGGAGATGGCAGTGGATATAACAGGCAGCACTACAGATCCATCCATTTTAAACATCCTTGTCACCCCACAAGCACATTATAATATTGAATTCATTAATCCTCCAACACCCTCATTAGTGAGGAGAGAGCTGCTGCCCCAGCAACTGGACCTGAGGGATAGAGGCCATGTCACTATGGTCCCGAATCTTCAGCTCCAGGTTAAGGCCAGGAGAAGAGAGAACTTCTTTGCAGAACAAACAAGTAATAAGGATTCCTTTTCTGCCCAATTTTACAAAGCATTCCACTGCATATGAACTAAATGTGAGACTCAAACTTAATGGTAGTTGCTCCTCAGCAGGCAAATTCAGTGGAGCAGTTTGGTGCAGATATTCAGGGCAGGCGTAGGGTTGGCTGCATTGCACAAGCCATGTGTGGCATTGTTTGCTCTCCCTGCAGCAACACAGCTGAGTGTTGCCCATTCAGAATTTGCTCTGCTTTTACTATTAACACAACAACCAAAGTATTTTCAAACCGCTTGTCACCTCTGTTCCAAACAGCATTACTAAGTGGAATATAAGCTTTTGACTCTTCTCCCACCACACTTTTTTTTATTGTGAGGACAAATCATGTTTTTGGTTAGTCATCAAACATATGTGGCATTGGTTTTGTTCCCTGACTGGTAGACTTGCATAACTTAGCAATGGAATCAAAACTGTAAACAGACAACATATGTGCATGTACGATGTGCAGTTTGCTTTCAGCTAATGATCAAGCACTCTGGGTTACAGTTTGCCTTTGGCAAGCATCTGTACTAGCATAGCTTGAATCCTTACATGTTTACACTCCACACTGGCAGGGGAGTGGCAGTATGGCACAGGAAATAGCACAAAGGAACATGAATTATCTATTTTCAGACTCTGGAGATGGCCTTTGCAAGAATAAAAACTACAGGGATAGAAAATCAAAGAGAGAGAGAGAGAGAGAGAGAGAGTGGAAAATTTTAAGAGAAAATGAGAAAAATAAAATGCAGCCACCGTAGGAAAAGAACAGGGAAAGGCACAGCCCCATTCCCTTGAACAAAACTGCAGCAGCTCTGAGCAGAAAGCACCAGGTACAGGCAGTCTTGACCAGGACTCAAAATCTGGACTTTCCTGCCAAGCTAAACCAACATCTGAGAGATACATACTGTGGCCCTGCCTGTCCATTTAGAAAGCAGTTATTACAGCCAGTGCCATGGAATTCTATGGTATAGCAAAATTCCATTTTTGTGACCTTTTCCTTCTGCAGAGGAATATCTCCTTCTTGCCAAGAGATCTGTCAGAGTGCAGGATTATCTCCTAGAACAATACACCTTCCACCCCCATCTAAAATGAAGTCAGAAATTGTATTATAAGGACACCAGTGCATCTAGAGGAGTTTACTAACAATTTTCCAGTCTCAGCTCTACACTCAAAACACTTCCCAATAGCCCTTCCCAACTCCAATAGCTACTCTGCAGGTGGAGGAAGGAAAACCAGTGCCTGACACTGTAGACTTCCTGCTGGGTTGCGTCCTGTGCAAGTTGCAGCAGAGCTCCTTACTATCATGTCCATGCTGGGTGTGAGTTTTCATAAAGCCCTTATATTTGCACAGAATTCCAAGGAAACTGATATTCTCTAAAAGGGCCCAAAACACGCTTACAGAATATAATGATGGCCATCTTTTGTTTCCAACCCTTCTCAAATACTTTTTATCTCTGATGGCATTGTTAACGGGACTAATCTGAGAATCAGAGACCAAGTTCCTAATATCAGTAGGCAGGTGCCCTCCAAATGAGAGAGAACTTTCTAGGCTTTGATCCCTCTTACCCAAGTTTAACTCACATTCAAAAGGAAGCAAATTTAATAGATTCCATGTGGCATTTTTTATTTCCCCTTGCAGCTGCCAAAGTTCACAAGGCAACAGGACACACAGCACAGCTCAGAGAATTAGCATGAGGAGAGGAGAGGAGAGGAGAGGAGAGGAGAGGAGAGGACAATGACAGTTACTTAACGAATACTTTAGGACTCAATTCAAGTGAACCCACTAACATCAAATCTGTGTCTTTAACACCTGAGAGATTCTCACAGGTTTCTGTAAAGTAGACACTCTTTTAGTGAACACCAAAATAGTAAGGGATGTGCGTTGGTCATTTAAATTCATCATTTTACCTTGGATAAGCTGGGGGGCACCACTGATCTGCTCTGAAGCAAACTCCTTATGCTCACGTATCCAGAAATATGCAGTCCTGTTTCACAGACAGAATTGGCTTGATCATGTGAAGTAAAATTCACTTTAGGCAGGGTCTGCCAAAGCAGGTGATTACAAAAATCATCATGCCATACTGCCTTATGAGCTTTCCATGATTTCCTATGGATTACAAAAACATGTACTCTCAGAGAAGCAACACATGGATTGCAAAACACATTATTATAAACAGAACATAGTGCCATGCAGGTTAATAGCCTGAACAGAATATACAGAATGAGCCCTTTTTGTAATCCCCTATGGTTTGTTCATTTGATTAATTGAGCCCATTCAATTTCCATTTAAGACTATTAAGAAGTCTGTAGCTTTAGCTATTTTTGTCTGTGAGACTCAGCCTGGAGATTTCAGAAGCTTAACATTCTAGCTGCATGTCACTGCAACTATTGTCTCTTGTCACAATCCTAATTCTATGTTCTGATAATAAAATTTCATTAGTGTCTGCACATCCTTTGCCTTACCTTTGAAGCACTGTCTTGTGCTGAAACAATTAGCAGTACTTTACGTCATATCACTTGACTGTTTGACAGCCATTGTGAGTGAGCTAAACGGGGAGAAATTAAAATTTCTGACAATTTCCATTACATCTAAATTGCTGAGAAATTAAGGGATATTTACTTTTACAAATATTAAAGGTTGTTTAAAATGTAAACTGACTTAATTTTATTAGTAGATTCCACAATGTGCTAATTCAAAATGACTACATGGTCTTATGTGAATAAATTACCAACTCATTTTCCAAAAGCGAAGGACATTTCCTCCAGGCTGCTTTTTGACTGTTTGTGTCAGTAGAAAAAGAAAACAAAAAAACTTATGAATATTTCAGAACAGAAGATATTCCTTGGTGCCTGTATTCTGCTTCATCTTAACACAATAATGAGGTTATCTCTGTATGATATGATTTTTTTAACAACTTAACAAAAAAGTGTGCCATGAAGCACCAAGTTTATCACATGATGTTAATTCATCTTGGGAGGGGTCCCCCCCGATCAATGTCTTGAGCCCAGCTAAACCATCACAGCCCATGTGCCTATCCATACAATGACTGAGCTTAATTTTGAAAGTAATTTAGATTTTTCTGTTCCTGAGGATTTACATGTTTGGTGTCACAGTTTCTTCCATGATTTGGTGTTTCCTCAAACCTAAGTGGTCATTGTCCCTGCAGACTCCAAAGGGACATGAATAAAAAAGGTGGTGAGATGTTTAGATACACCTGCATGGGCTTGTGGGGTCTCACCAGTCAGATTTCAGACACAAGTACATTGCTGAAAGTCTTTTAGCTGTTCATTTAACCACCCAGAGATGCAGCTCAGTTGTGGTGATTTAAAAACTGACTTAGCGCAGCTGCCTAGAGTTATTTAGGTTTCAGGCTGGGAATGAGCATGGTTAATAGCATCATGACTTTTTTTATCTCAGCTGAAGTATTACGGGGTGACCAGATGCTCCTGTACATTTTTAATAGCAGCCAAGAAAATCTAGTCATGGTTCCTCCACTCTACACCTTTCTTTTGATTCCTTATACCATTTTCCATACTACCATTCTTTCCAGACTGATGAACTTTAATTTCATCATTTATTAGAGTTTTTCATCTTTAATTATTTCCAAGACTTTTCCTAGTGTCTAATCACAGTTTTCTCCCCAATCTTTTTAAAAGCTCTCTGCATAAGGTCCAAAGACAAACACTGCTTCTAAAAGTCCTAGTGCTTTGCCTTGTAGATACCTCTTTTATAGACTCCATTGTAGACAGCACTCACATGATCATTCTGGGATGAAACCCCAAATGGCTGCTCAGCATGCTGGCATGTTGAATGCAGGTAATTCCACAAAGTCTGGCCTCCATAAAAGGGGCATAATAGTTACCTACCACATAGGATGTGGTGAGGCTTAATTTATTAGTGCTGTAAACCATTTTAGATCCTTAGAAGAAGGGTGTTACAAAAACATAAAGCACTATTGCCATAAAACATTTGTCTGGCTGAAAGCCCTCACTGCTCTGCTTGAGAAACAAAGAGGGATGTAGGGAACCAGAGTGTCTTACTAGGCATTTCCCATTAAGAAAAAAAGTACTGCTTTCATTTATTTGGTGTCAGCATACATATTCTAAAGACTCTTGGTGATGGAGAAGAGCAGTAAGTCTATTGCATGAAACATTACTATCTGATTAAAAGATTACTAGGACATGGAAAAGCACACAAGTTATTTCCTGTCACCCAATCATATTTACCAAGAGAAACAGATCTGCAAATGCAGGAACATTTTAAATTTTAAGTCCTTGTGATTAAAGCAATTCATTATGAATAATGCAAATTGTGTAAGGAATGCTGTGCAAGGATGTGAAAATGAACAAAGATTACAATATTTTTGATGGCTTCATTGTTGGCAACTGTTTTGTTTGTTTGGGGTTTTTGAGCAGCAAGAATCCCAGCAGTAAATGCAATCATGTTCACTGGCTGCCACCAAAGCTCACTGTGTCTGAAATTCTTTCTTACATGCTTTGCTGAATCAGGACTCCAGTACATGAAATATACTTTGATCTTGACAGTGGTTCAAGTCTTTTCCTTAAAGTCAAAGCCCTTTTTGGTTTTTTTGCTTTGATGCACCATCAAGCTCATGCACATTCTTTGTCAAAATACATCCATATAATAGGGTTATAATAAATAGTTCTCTTAACAGTTCATTTAGGATTCCAAAATGATGAGGTTTGCAAAATGCAAAGAAAAAAAATCAGACAGATTGTTTTAAAGCAAACAAACTGTAACAACCCCTGAATTAAGACTATAAATGAAAGAAAATTAAATCTGAGATAAGTTTATGTGACCAAGAGGCTTTGGGGCAGGACACTGCAATATGCTAAAGACAGACTCATAACCACAAGCTACATTTAGGACTCAAATCACATCTGAGTGGCACATTTCAAATGTTCTTCTACTCCTTAAAATAGATACATATTACCAGCTGCTGACAAATGGCTACTCTGTAAATGGCTAAAGAAAGATTTCTTCTTGTTCATATTTCATTTTCTTTTCCATTCTATGTCATGTCCAGTTCCTGTTTATTTGCTACTGAGTCAAAAATAGAGTTACTCCATGAGAAATGTTGATATTTTTGATCTGCCCAGAAGAAAACACAGCATGTGACAGCACATATTTCATACAAGATTTTCATTGAGTTCACTAGAAACCCCCATATAGGTGCTCATAATTTGGGTTTACATTTCAATTCCAAGAATCAGAGATTATAAGTCTCAAATGGACTTTTAAGACCCTGGGCTTCCCTCCAGCAAAAAGTCCCCCATCACAATATTCCTCCAGCAAACTGAAAATATTCAGAGGAGCATCTCAACTTTTGGGAATATACTTAGATCAAACTTTCAAACCTCTTCCAACAATATAAAAACAGAAATAAAACTGGCAGGTGCATCTTTTGCTATGTCCTATAACATAAAAATCATGGGCCACTTCATTGAAGTGATTGGAAGTCAAGAAGATAATCTAAATATATATATATATATATACACACATATACATATACATATATACAGCCACTCTGCAAAGTCTGCTATTTGCAGCTGGACTTCCAAAACTTTGCTAGGTAAAAATAACTAAAATTAAAAGCACAAACTGAGCTTTACTTTAAATTCAGATGATATTTAAGATTGGAACTGTATCCTAGAACACAGCTATAAGAATTATTGCAATAGCTCAGGTGAATTCACTGTACAATGACCAGCTGCACTGCCTGTCTGTGCTCTGCTCTCCCTCGCTGGAATTGTGCTAGTACTACTCTATAAATATAGATAAATGTATATATAAATGTATAGATGAATGTATACTAACTCCATACCTTTCCCTGCTGCACAACAATGTGCGAGGGTGCCTGGAGAAGGGATTATCCTCATGATCACATTGGCAGATGTTGACCTCAGGGCACATACACCGAGCTACTCCTTGCCAGTAAAACCACGGCTTGCTCTATGGGATATTGCTACCGGGAAAGTGGCAGCACTAAGCTCCCAGGGAAGCTGCAGACTTTATGTCTGTGTCACACCACTCAGCAAGTGTCTGCCTCAGTGACAGCAGATCTTTGACAAGTTTCTAAACCATGCAAGGGTGGGCAATTCTGCCCCCAGGGCACAGCCTTTCCCCTGAAAGTATTGTTTATATAAAGAAATTTAGCCCCCAGTTTGGTTGGTGTGCTGCCTGTCCGTTATTGCCTGCCTTACTTCCAGTGTCATTACTGTGTCTGTTTCACGTGGACTAACAAATTTAAGAAACCTCCTTCTCCCCTCTAATTGACTTTAGCCTTGAAAATTTAGATCTTAACAGAACAGTTTCACTGATTGCATAGTGGCAAATGGGAGATTGTCACTTGTTTTTAAAGTGCTTGCTTTTTACAGTGAAGAGCATGAAGTGTACCAGCAACGTTAACCTTCCGGAAACACACAATATTTAAATTACACTGCTCAGAGCACAGTAATTGAGCCAAACGGACATAAGTTCACATCCACTGAGCTTTCAACATAGCAAATGCTGCCATTAATCCCTCTCAAGTGCCCGAAGGATGGCTCATATGCCCAGAATGCTGTGTATTTTTTCCCCAACTCTAGCTGTAGATTCAATAAACTAAGAACTTCCTCTTGCAAACCTTACCTCACCTATGTAATCTAGGGATAGTCAGATTGTTGGCTAACTCAGACCTTTCTAACGTGTTTAGCTAAAACCCTGGATAAACAATGAATACCACTCAATACACTTTCTTTGCCACATTCTTGAGTGAGTAGACTGACAGGAGCCCATGCATAGACATGATCATACATTTGTTTAACTGCCATGTTTATAAAAGGTCTCCAACTTATTAACAAGCATTTGAAGAAGTAATTAATCAATCACTTCAGAGTGCTCAATTTGGTTATGAGCTGTGCCTAGTAACAGAAACAAGACTTTCCACAAAGGCTGTCATGAAACTTCATCCTTCAGAGGTCCAGATTCCTGTTCATCAGCCTTTACTACATTACTTGGAAACAGAACAGAAAAGGATGACCTGCTTGCCTACTGAATTCCTCACAAAAATATACTTTTTTCAGCCCTTTTGCAATTTTCCAAACATCTGAATCTACTTTGCAGTCGTATAGGAGTATTACAGACAGCAGAACACTGAGTTTCCACACAGCTGTGGCTACCAGATGTCTGAGCCTGGATACTGCTGGATCCCAAGATAAATGAATCTAATATTCCTAGAAAGGGAAGGACTGTCCTTCCTGTAAGGTAAAGCCAGGGCACATTCTTACTTGTTACACACCACTGCAATGGCTCTGGCATCAGAGGCACCCACTAAGGTGCTTTATGCTAAGAAAAAAATTCAAATTCCTTAATACTGAGTGAAAGATCATATATATCTATATGGATATATCACAGGTCATTTCTAATGTGTAGATATGACCTATGGTCATATTTCAAAAGACATCAAGAAAAGCAGCAGCTAGATTGTTCCCTCTTTATTTTGTACACCTCACACTCATTTTCTGGACTCACTGCACTTTGTGGCAGTTGTGATATTTTAAGTTCTTGTGGAGTAAATTGTAACCTCTGTGGAGAACCTGCACATGGCACATGAACCACTGCTGTGCCTCCCTCATCTTCAAAGCAAGGTACATTTCTGAGAACATCAAAAAGAGATGTGCTCTCCCTGCTGGGCTACACTGGCACAAAGCAAATCAGGCAGAGACACGGGCAGAAACATTTACTAATCTAAGAAAACCAAACAGCCTTTTTAAAAATTAAGGTCCAAATTATCTTTTGAGAGGAAGTGTCTTATATACATAAATAAAAGAAATACCTTTGTTATGCATTCAGAATGTGTGGTTAAGCATTTTTTGCTTTATAATATTTTAAAATCTTGCCTCACTGATTAATCCAACTCTCAATGTACTGGAAATGAGCAGATGTTCAACATTGTCTATTAACTGTCCTATCAACCTATCAAAATGACATATGAAGGCCTAATACCAGATATTTTATAAAAATTTTATAAGTCCAGGTGTAAAACACATGTTATGTCACAAATATAAAAGGGTTTCCCAATGTCAGCTGCAGCCTGCTTTGCTGGGTTTTTGCAGAGTAGGTGTCTTGGAGGAAGCTTCATCTATCTCAGATAATGCCTGAACTTTAATTCTACTTGCTTTGGAAACAAATTATATCAATTATCCCTACACTCCCTTAAAGTGAGTAACAACACCTTTTCACTCTACTTCTACCTGTGCATACCATATTCTACAAGAAGGAATAACAACACATATATGCATGCACTCTCAATTCCAGGTTTCTAATGCAGGAATCTAACGAATCCTCAAAACAAAGTGCTTGGAATCTCGTTCCAGAGGCAAGTTCTGCTGGTTTGAGTCTCTCCCCACTCTCAAATGAAATGCAATATGTTACACTGCAGGCTAACAAACTCTTCTAAAATAAGATACTTGGGGAGATAGTGATCATTGGAACTGTAGGGTTTTTTCCTAGGGGAAGTAAAGTTGATCTTCTGGATCCTGATTCAGCAACATCCACATTGACTAAAACAAAACTGTTGTTGGAAACAGGCAGGAGCTATTTTCATTTGTATGTTGCAGAATTTGTCCCTAAATATATACATTATAGATAGATAGATAGATAGATGATAGATAGATAGATAGATAGATAGATAGATAGATAGATAGACAGATATTTTTAAAAGCCTTTAGACATAAAAATATTTTCCTCCTCCAAAAGCACCCTCATCTCAAAGTAAATCTGTGGTGTAAATAAGCCTTACTTTGGATCACTGTGCTCATCTCAAACTCACAAAAGCAGCAGTATAAAAAAAAGTACCTTAATGAATTGTGTATCACCCTGTCCTTTTTACAAGTATTGGCAATTCAAATGTCTCATTTCTTTTCTTTCTTATTCTGGGCAGGTTTGTATGTGGTGTTCTCATTTCTAAAGAGAAAAAACTTCAAAACACATGAAGTCACCCTCTTCAGTTTAGAATATAACCACCTCAAGAACCGTAGTTATATCTTTGCCTCCATAACTTCTTCACTGAGAGCTCTTGAAATCAAATGCTAGTAAAAGCAAAAGATTAGCGTTGTTATTATTGTCAAGCACTCCCAGCGTGTGTAAATTTACTTAGCGCTTTCCAAGCAGAGATAAGACATCCTTAGAGTCAACACAAGAGATGACAAACACGAGGACCCCAAAGAAGTGAGCGTCAAAGGGGGCAGGAGGTTGAGCGAGGGCTATAAGGGAGGGGAAGTGAATCGTTTCCATGGCAGAGGCACGGCAGGGAAGGAGGGAGCGGTCCTGCCCGTCCGACAGCAGGTGGGGCTGCTGCAGTGCGGGCCGGCGGGCTCGGAAGGATGAAGAGAGAAGAGAGGGAGACTCTCCTGCTCCAAAGTGACCTGCGGGAAACTCACGGCTCCAGTCAGAACCGCGGGACAAACGGCACGGCTTTCACATAACTTATTTCATCGCTCCTGCTGACCTCGGCAAGCTTTACTCAAAGTCACGAGTGCTTTTCTGGGTGTGACTAAAACATTGATTCAGAAAGATCCAGGCCAGACACTCGGCCCAAATCTGGATCACATCTGCGGCAAAGCTCCACTGGCTAATGATACACAGCCAGCCTACACCTATGGGGAGCACAATTGAATGATTCCTGAAAAACTGCAGTACATCTCATTTAGAACACACTGTGACCAACCGAAGCCAGCTATTTTTAATACAAGGCCCTTCTCCATGTGCAAGTCATTCCCATCGCCCTATCAAATTTAGAAGCGTGTAAAAATGATGCTCCAAGTAGAATACAAGAAAAAGTGCTGAGGACAAATCTTGTTAGCTGAAAGACTGAGATTATTTTCAAGTCCAAAGGTCCAGTTATGCTGGACTGAACGGGAAGCTGAGCCCTTTATCAGGAAAGAGAAGGGGCACAGAAAGGGGGTGCCTGGTTTAGCAACCCAAACCTGCCGGGCAAGGACAAGAGAAACAAGCTAAGGGGAGAGCTCAGTGAGAAGCACTGGCTGGCAGAGCAGAGCTCCATTCAGCTCTGCGGACCCTCATTAGCCTGACAGCTTACATAAGCCACGCCACAGGGTAAACCAGGAGAGCCCTGGGGATGGCTCTGTGGCTGGTAACAGCCGCGCATCGTCAGGTGGGCTTGCAGGCCCACTTTTCATGCTCTATTTCTACCACTTCTGAGGCACTGGCAGCATGTTCTACAGCATGACACTGTCTCTGCCAGCACTTTGTATCTTCCAGAATCAGGCACCATGGGAGGGTTTCAACAGTTCTGGTCATCATTTTTATGGCATGGGCTCACACTTCCAGCACTGGAGTGGAAAAACTGCTTTGCCCCATCCCTCCCCTGGCATAAAATTGCTCCAGATAGAGCGAGTCTACTCTATGTTTGCCTGATTTTCCATCTTTAGTATCATAGCATTGGTTCCATATGTGCTGAGGCTGTGTCTGGATGGGCATTCATATCACTCATGTAAAACATCCCTGTTTCCAGCTAGCTAAAATGAGTGCATCCCATCCAAAGCAGCATGATACTCAGGACAAGCTGCAAAACTCACCCAAGGCACAGAATAAACTGTAACGATTATTGGACTCAGTCATTGCTAAGTAATCATTGAGTCATTGTGAAATTATTAACAGCTATCTCAAGGTATCTCTGCAAGCAGCAGTTGCTGCAGTGTTAACATACCTTGAGATACACACATGAGGTCTCTGGAGACTTTATAAATTGGTTGCTGGCCAGTGCTGCTGCTTCTTCCCTGCTGCTATTACCTCTGATGGTTAAATTAAGACAGGCCAACATGCTACAATCACACCTCCATTCTGTCAGGTAGACCTATGGAGATAAAGACAGACCCAAACCAAAAAGAAGTCCCTGTCCACAGCAAGAGGCAGATGCATAAAGACAGGCCAAACTGTAATTTTTCCAGGAAACCTAATAATTCCTACTCTTTGAAGAGCAGCACACAGAATCAAAACATACAAGAGTGGGGCTGGCCATGTCTCAGACTGAGGTAGTTACAGCTGCTTCTTAACAAGTGCACAGCACCTCATCAGGCCCAGGGTACCTGCCTGCCAGCCACAGGACAGCAAGGGGATGCAGGGAACAAGAACAGTAAGAAGGCATGATGCCAAGTTGGGAACTCCTTGATGTTTTTCTTTTCACCGAACAATGCCACCTTTCCTCACCTTTCTACCACCTGTGTGATGCCCCTTTGCAGGGCCATGCACCATTCCCTGATGACAACAGTGTCTCACCTTAGAGATGCAGCAGGGTTTTCCATTCACATGTGAAGAAATGGTCAGATGGAAGCATGAAGGACAGCCAAAAGAAGAAAAAAAGGGTTAGAGTCAGAAGGAAAACAGAGAGAAGAAAGCACTGCTCTTCATCCAGCAACTCTTGCACTTCCAGTAAAATGCCTGGCTACAGTAGAGGCACTCCTCTGGGAGAAGAGGAAGAAGTTGCTGTCTGGAGGATGGTAAGGACTAGAGACAGAGTTTCAGATTTGCATACACCCTCCTCTGACCAGTGCCTGCCTCACAGTCTTAGCAAATGTGCTCCCCCCAACACATGGCCTATTTTCTCACTGACTTGTATTGCACTGGGACTGCAAGAAGCCTCTGAAACCAGGGGGTCTACTTCTCCCTCACAGCCATTTTTACATCAAGTTAGCGTCACTTTTCACAGCAGGCTTAGTCCCAGTTTGCACTTTGCTTGAGAGCAGCATCCTTCCAGATGCAGTAATGCTGAATTAGTGTCAACATTCTTTCCAGAAGTGTAGTTCCAAGTAGACACCTACCCCTCACAGCAGAAGGACACTTTCTTAAACGTGGTAATTAACAGGGAGCACTACAACAAATGCTGTAAACATTCATAACATTAAATCTTTAGGTAGATTTCTTGCATGTGCTGGGAGAGGGTTTGTTTTTCATGGGAGACAAAGCAGTGACTGTGTGTAAATTATGCTCATGTCAAGTGTTAAAATGCAATAATGCACCATCCTAAAACATGCATAGAAATTACTGCCTTGCTATGTATTTTGTACTAAAAGCAGTAACCTAATCATCAAAGTGAAGCTGAACGGACTGTTACACACCCTCATCACAGGAACTTTTACATGTTGTTATTTGGAATTGGCAATTCACAGTTCCCTCAGAAAACCAAGACCAAAAGGCACAGAGAAACTTCCTCACTCACATCAGGTGAATGCCTGCAATGAAGCACAACTGTATCACTTAGAATGAAGTCCATGCTTAGTCCCTGCAGCGGTCAGAGGCACCAAAACAATAGACTTGGCTGTCCATTCTCTATCCACCCTGGACATTGTTTGCTCTACCTGTGCTGGACAAGGAGCCTCACCAGTTAAAAAATTCCTGAAGCTTTTCCTGCCTCAGGACACTCCAAACTCCTTTGTGCACTACTTCAATACAGAAAGCTAAGATGAGGCCTTTGCATACAGAATATCTTTCTTCTTATCATTTGTGCTTTGAAGCAGTGAAGAAAAATGTCACAGTCTAAACTTGGCTTCTGGTGAAGGTGTAGCAAGGACTTTGAGTTAGATGATCCCCTAGAGGTCCCTTTCAACTCAAACCATTCTATGCTTCTATTGCTTCATGATTTGCTCTTCCTCCAGATGTTTTATCCTATTTCTCTAACTCTGTCCTCTGGAACTGCCAGCACAGGACAGAAATTTCTGCCACTTACCTTCTGGGGAAATCCCTGCTGGGAAGGGTGAGGTGTGGTTTGAAAACTGGCCCAGGCAGCATCTGACATTTCCTCACTGAGGTCACCCTCACAGGGGGAAGTTGACTTTGGCTGGAGCACTGTGTGTTCTGGCTAACCCAACCAGCAGACAAATTCCCAGGGACTGCTGGCAGGCTGAACCAGAGCAACCTGAGGCTGCACTCTGATATTCAGGAAAGCCTGGTGCAGAGACACTGAGTCCAGCACAGAGCCCAGCCTTCAGTGCCCCCATAAAAGCCTGAGCCAGCTTACAGGGAGGCTGGTGCCAAGGCTCCTGTACGAAAGGGAATCCAGCTTGTTCAGAACAGTGTCTTCTGTGTCACTGCCAAACCCCACAGGATCTCGGGTCCAGTGTTAGTCATGCTGCTGGTGGTAGTACACATTTATGGAGTCTGTTGTTGAGGCTCTGCCATTTAGTGCTTTGTTCAGTCAAGAAATTCAAGTTGGCTTAATCTTACTGTGTTAATAGATCTAAATATGGACATAAAGAACTTGAGCATACATAAGCACAATGAATATGAGTCTCTCATTCATTCCTCCATAGTATACAGTAAATTGCCAGTGCAGCCTTTTGAGTTTACAAATATCTTTAGACTTGGCCTCACAAAGATTACGCTCCCCACTCAGCAATCCAATCTCCTTCTAATACTTTTAAAACAAAGGAAAGGCCAAGACCTTTAGAGAAGATGCCAAAGATTGAATGGTTGGCCCTGAAAGCAGACAAACTGCAACAGGCAGCAAAGCAAAGAGGCCGTGCCAACAGTGGTGCTCTCCAGGGAAGGAAGTACAGTTTCTGTTCTGGCATCAACAGCACCCAAACACTTACACACACAATGCAGATCCCTGCAAGGCAACAGCCAGTATCTGCTTGGAAAGGGTCTTTGCTACCTGGAACTTCTTCAGGCTTTCTTAATGTTGTGGCTTTTCTTAGGACTCCCTGAGGTCATTATGGAAAAAATAAAATCACAGGAACCCAGGCTCCCACACTCACTATGTCCCAGAAAGCTGAAACAGTTAAGAGCAGGAATGTACTTGGTGATACTTTGTTTTCTTTCTAACAAGAAAGAACTTTCCCTCCAAACCACAGCAAGCCCACATCGGGAAGTGAACATTTGCAAGGCTGAAATCTCAACACCGAGCATTATTTAAATTTGTAGGGCTATTTAATGTTCATCACACATTTGATCTTAACAGTGCAAGCAATTTTCTATCAGAACATTTTTTTCCACTTCAACAAGGAAAACTGCCCCTCCAAATATAAGCATTGCTTGTTATTTTGAGTCAGTGAGGCAAAACAAACAGCACATAGACCACATTTGGCCTGCTTAGCAGATGTCTACAGATCACTTGATGTTAGTTTCAACATAAAAGCTATTATATTTCTGCCCTTGTCCTATTAGTTGTTAAATAACTATTTATGCTTGGCAGATATATTCCAGGAACCTTGAATAAAGCCCATCAACCCTACTAATCTAACCATATTTGACAGAACAGTTTTCACTCACAGAAGACCCAAGACATAATGTTTGTTGCCTGTATGATTCTGTTTCACAACCTAAAAGGTAATCCCATATTTACATTTAAATGTAGACTATACGTAGAATGTGTTTGCTACTTCACAGGCAAAGAATGAGCTTGTTTGCTTCACTGACAGTTGCAACTCTACTGTAGCCAGTTTTACTTCATAACTCAGTTAATTTAAATCTGCACTTCACAATTCTGGTACTAGTTAATATGTTTTTCCATAGGTATTTTGGCTTTGCCTATCTACTTTGGCTGTACTTGTCATTGGTTAAGCCCTAGTGCACTGTGACCTTGTTCAAAGCAAAACAATAACTGGAAATGTAAACTCCCCTTAATTAATATTTTTAAGTTGCTAACATTACTTACAGGAGTGCTATTTAAACACATTCAAAACTGTAGTTGTGCATTCTGCTTGAATGGTTTGCAAATTCCAAATAGCAAATCTACAACAAAATTTGGAAAAGATATTGAGTGCAAGGTCCTGTATGAAAGGCTTTCAACCAAGTCTTTGGACATTCATATGTTGCTGTCTCAAGAAATTTAGTTGATGTGTTGTCCTTTGAAAGCACATTTTAGTGTAATTATACTTTTTTATACTTAACAGACAAGTTAGAATTTAAAGATTTGGAAAAAATAAGGAATTTGAACATTGCACTGAGGAGAACTCATTCAATATGTCTATTTGTATTTCATCTGTCTGGTTAAAGGAGCACAGCTTCTCTATTATCATAGTAATGTACATTATGTCTGCATTAAAGTTTATGTGCAGCTTATGATTTTGTGTGATAAATAAAAATTAGTGATGCAAAAAGGAGCAAAAAGAATTCACATTGCTTCCAGCATACTGCACTTCCTGCCCTAAAAGCTGTGTGGCTTTGCTTTGCATCGTTGACAGAATAAAGTTACTAAGATGTTTCAGCTGATTTCGGTGGACATTAAACAGACACCTTTTGCCATACGAAAGAGCCAGGAAAGAAAGTCAAGTTCCTCCATTCCCCTGGATATCTCCATTCCAGGCTGCTCTGCAGCTACAGCATTTATGCTTCTCTCAGTGATGAGTCCTTTCTACAGCTGACCTTTGCACATGGAGATTTTAACCCTGGGTTAAAATTTTTCAGCGAGAGCTGTGGGCTGTGTTTCACTGCTGCATCCAGGAGGAAGAGGTTGTGGAAAAAAGCAGGGTTTATTGTAAGGTTGGTTTTACAATTTTTATTAATGACAAGCCAATTTCTCTCCACTGATGTCTGTGATAATGCAATGTATCCTTGAACTTTGTGTCATAAAGTAGCAAAGGTGAGCAACTGCGAGGCAGAAAAAGTGAGGAGAAAAGACTGTAAATAAAATCATGTACATCAAATAATGCTTGTAAAACACTTACCTTTTTGACATATGAATTTGATATTATTCTTTCCTTTGCTTGTTGATAACACATACCCACTTGTTAAATACAAACTGCCCAGCTAGCTAATATAGCAGTTTCACAGGCTGACAGGTTCCCTTAATGTGGTTAGCTAGAAGCAAACCAAAAAATATAGTGGAGGAAAGCAGCACCCTCACTAGAGCAGGGAACCAGAGTCACTAAATCCAACACTAGCCCTACATGTGGCACTAACCTAGACAGATCTTTTATCATGCGCACTTTTCTCCTCTGTGTTGGAATGGTATTGCAGCTCTGAGGGAAGCTTTGCAATGTCAGCAGATTCTGAGATGAACTTTTAAGATCTTCAATTGCTATGAGTTTCATTATCAGCTGACACCATTGCTCAGACATTCCTGGGTTGCTTGCAGCCTTTTTGCTTTTAAATATTGTCAATCGTTGTTAATCATATATTCACATATCTGTGAATAACAGGAATAATTCAAAACCATAGACAGATGCATTTTCACAACAAGGCCACCAGGAAACAAAAATTATGCCAATATATTGATCCCCACTATCCTCTAAAATTAGGAGGAGGTCAGTTCAGTCCTGAAAGTCGCTGTCCTAGGAAGAAGACATCCTAGCCATGGGAAGCAGAGGACTGGATAACTGCAGCCAAGTGTTTTCTTTGACTCTGGTACTGGTCAGAAACTGGCCTACGAACAGGTTTTCAGTAGGTCTAGTAGTGCAGTGATTACAAATTTTATTTTGAAGAAGTATGTATTTAACTTTCCAGGGCCTCAGGCTATCCCTGTAACTCCAAAGCACCTGTTATTCTCTTTGATGTTATTCGGGTTTTAAGGAGAGGCAACTCTCAGACAATCACACACTGAAAATAGAAATGACAAAGAAATATCCATTAGATGCAAAGTAGGCAGACAGGCAAGATCTCCTGAAGATAATTAGGTTCAATGGTTTCTATCAGATGATTAAAAAGCCTGACGTTATATATTTCTTTCTGGTGTAGTTTGTTTTTCATAGGTAGGCATCCTAACAGGTGGTTTCCTCTGAAAGGAATACTCCAGTGTAAATCAGGGGTGTCCATAACTTCAGGTGCTGTGGCAAGGTTTGACAACAACCTGGGATTACCTGAACATGGGCACCTTTCAAATTGCACTGCTTGGGAGGCTGGCACAGATGAACACTGCTGTCAGTACTACCATCAGGTACAGTACTGAATTGTTAAATCACAGAGAAATTAGAGGGGAAAAGATCATACCTTACAGTATGGGATTTTCCAGCAGATGTGTAAGAGTGGCAAACCATCCTGTACAGATATCAAGGGATACAGATTAGCAGTATTTTAATCTCCAGTTAATTAATACTACCTCTAGCACAAATAAAATTTCTCAGTGGCTTCAATAATTTTATTTGCACTCTCCCCTATTGTTCTGTTTGAGACAGACCATGTCTTTATGATGAAAACTACTCAATGCTGGTCCACTGAACAGCACAGCCTGCTTTGTGTCCCTTACAAACTGTGATCTAGCTGTGCCTGTGGTTATCTGCACCAGTCTTTCTGTCACTCTCCACAAATCTTCACTCTTTTATTGGGGTATTTCATCATTTAAAGACTGGGGGACTGCAGCTTTCAGTAATCAGCAACTTCAGCATAGATTGCAGCACAAAAACAACACTCTCACTATTTAACTCCAAAGAAAAAAATTAATTCAGAAACAATTTCATTCTTCACCAAAAAAAGCAAAGTCTTTACTTAACCAATTTCCTTGACTGCTTTTTCTGTATCTCTAAAATAATACTCTCATTACAGGTTAGAGTTGTACCTTACTTTCAAACATCTAGGGTTCTAAGGTTACACAAGCACTAGTGTATATGCAGATCAGCTCTCGTACAGATTTTTTTGTTCCTCTTGCTTATGACCAAACAAGGGATAACTGTTACCAGCTCCTTCTCTGCTATTTCCTCATTTCAGTAACAATACATGGGCCCTGATAAGTATTCAGCTACAGCAGTGTCTGCTTTGAGGAACAAAGCTGCTCTCCCATATCTTCTGTCACTGATTTGAGGATGTTTATACCTCAGTCCAAACATCTGTGGCTGCAATTCCACCCCCATGTGCTCACACTCCATGTTTGCAAATGCAGGAACTTGGGTTTAAGCACGACACAGCCCAGCAGTGTATCCCAGTCTCTAGACTTTTATGCCCTACATACACTGTGGAATTTCCACTACACATACAAAATTATTCATGACAGAAACATTGAAGGACCATCCTCCCCTCTCCCTCTGTGAATATCAATGAGAAACAAGAGGTTCTCTCTTTTGCTTCCTGATCATAATGAGGAAAGGAAATTTTAGACTTATATATTTTGCAGGAGGGAAAGGAAAAGTCACTGCAAAATGTTGAAGGCCAGGTGTGCAAGTACACACTTGTATTAATATTTCCCATCCCTGGAGCTGCAGTAATTTGCATGACATTATCTACCTGGGATGTTGCTATGGTTATCACCACTCATAAGTAATTACCAGGGCAAATTGCACATACAGCGCATGGATTCACGCTGTCAGCAGCAAAGGATCTTTTCATACACTTGAAAAAGTACATGTTCAGAAAACCACTAATCACAAAGATTTCTGATACAAGAAAAACTTCAGGAGTGCTCCAAAATTGTTGTTAACTATGCTTATTGACACCTTAAGGACCAAGTCAGACTATGTCCAAGTGAAGAGAGACACTGCACAAGCTCAGTACAAAATCAGTGGAAACAGTCACCAGTATTAGTAAGCAGAAACCAATCAGCAGGAACAGTAGAAATCCCTGCCAAAGAGTTTATAGTATAAGCGATGAGAAAGACAAAGAGAAGAAGTGTTGTATCAGACAAAGCAAATGAGAATGTCATCTTTGTTGATCATAGGCGACGATTATTTTGGGTAGATTATATCATGAAACTTTCTTCTGTCAACTAGGCACAAAAAGATGAATAGAAGAGAAGGACGAGGGAGTGATGTAGACTACACCCATGCTAGGAAAAAGACAGGAGATACGGTGTTGTGATGAAGCAGCTAGTCAGGAGAAGCCAAAACTAAGCCTAATCAAAGTAGTTCTCTGAAAGTTCCCCTTTTATTTCTCCTACAAAGTTTCTGCTGCTGTCTGCAGGCTGGGATTTGATTGTGCTGAGTGGTTTCCCACAGGAGCCGAGACAAAAGGTACGGTCCACCTACACCTGTACACCCAAGCTGAAGAGAGTAATTTACACCTGGCAGAATTTGGACAAAAGTACAAATGCAGGGTATCTAAAGCTAGGTCATACAAAGTAAATTAGACATTAAAAGCTCATTCTGAAATACTGATACTGTTACATTTCCAATAAAATACAGCTGGACTGTAAACAAACAGCTTGATCTGCAGTCTATCAGTGTCAATGAAAATTTTCCAACAGGTTTGAAGAAAGTGTTAGGTGTCCTCAGGAAAAGACAAAGCTTTAAAAAACAGTGCTGATACTGTGACCTGATGTCATGGGTTAAGACGGTTTTAGCCTTTTAGTTGAAGAAAAAAATGGAATATGACCCTGCCAGGACCTTAAAATCTTTGGAACAGATGAACACCTCTCAGAGGCCAGTTCTTAGCTATCGGCAGGTAGTTTTAACCATTGAGGAAACAGCTGGGCAACTCTTTGAGAAACTATTTAAGGTGTGAATGGGCTGGATCCGCCCTCTTTCGTCACGGCGATTCAGCAGGTAACATCGTGCCGAGCCAGGCCTGGCTGGGCCTTTGGGGGCCGCGCTCCCCACGGGGTGAAGCGGCCCGGCCATGCTTGGACCCGATCACGGCGAGCAGCGGGGGAGGGGAGGAGGGGCCCCGGCAGCTGCCGCTGTCACCGGCTGGGGCTGGGGGAGGTGTTCCCCCTCCCCCTTCCTTCCTCGGGCCTCCGGGGGCGCTTCCCCCCGAGGGAGTGGCCCACGCTATGACGAGGCAGCTCTGAGCGGCCCACTCCATGAGTCCAGCGGTGGAAAGTATCCATCGACCCCCCATTGGCACGGCTTGGAAATCTTGGCAGCTCCCTGGCCAGAGACCTCCTGACCACCGCAGGACTGAGCACATTTAACTCTTTTCTCACCAGCAGATGAACTTCCAAAGCCCTGGCCCTTCCCAGAGTGAAGACAAGGCAAAGTGATTGAACCATAGAGACATAGCATGAAATTATGTCAGAGAAGAGGGAGTAGAAAGACTATTCAGGCAGAGGAGGAGGAGTGGCCTAAAGTGGCTGGACATTTCTGTAATTATGGAAAATAGACTGTTTTTTTTTCTTGTAACATATAGATGCTGTTTGGGAGGGATGCAAAGTGCTAGTAATAGGTGATATGAAATTTTCTTGCTCCTAAGGAAAAAGGAGATTTTGCAGTTTTGAGATGAAGATTTTCAAAACAGGAAAAAAGGAGAATCTTTTTGTTATACTAGATGAGGCATTCTTAAACAGTACCCCAAATAAGCAGTTTATCACCTATGTGCACTGTTGGGGAAACTGCTATAGGTAGGATCTTTTCCATATTTTTTTGCAGAGTTTTTTTTCAAGCTGCTGTAGAAGTGTGGTCTCCATAAGATACAGAAAGACTCCTTTCCTAAAGGAACTGATGAGAGATTATTTTTAAATGGTAACAGTGACTGAAATTACAGGTTTTGTCTTTTCATGTTGTGTGTAGGAAAGTGAATATTTGTGGGGGGGAAGGAAGGATGTTTTGAAGGTTTCATTTGGTTTTGTTTCTTTTCCTGTTTTCTTATTCTTTATTCTTAATGTGTGTGAATGAACTATCTTTTGTAATTTTAAGGTAAGCCTGTTTTGCTTTTTGAGTTCTTCTAGTCATATCTAAAATAGAAAACACTAAACCATCACACCTGAGTAAACCATGTAAAGTATAATTCTGAAAACCACAAAATATGTTTCTATAATCTAATTTGAGGTGGCATACACAAGTCTCATATCCATTCAAACCAACCATATTTTCTGTCTACAGAGAAATATTGCAATTATTCCAGATTTACAAACTACAGTAGAATTGAGGAGAAAAAAATGTTATAGTTTCTATTTGTAGCTTCTCTTAAAACAAGTTCTTTTGTTTACTTAGAAATCATCTGCTTCTCTGAGAAATACATTTGTACCTCCTAGTAGTACCAGGATAGTATAATGCCATCAAGTATTTTGACTATTTTAGGAGACAGAACTAGAAAAACATACTGATAGAGGTATGCTCTGAGAAGAGCTTTGCTACTGGAAGCATGACAAAAGCAGGTATCAGCCAGCAGGCAGTCAGAAAGAGCGGGCAGTCAGGAAGCACAGCAGCCCTTAGGGATCATTTGTATGGCCTCAGGGAAGTCACAGTTAATGATGGCCAGAAATACTGGCTAAAGATGCAAGATATGTGTAACCTCATTAGGATAAAAGCAGACTGAAGATAATGAGAGAAGTGCATTAAGTCATCTCAGGCTTTATCCTGGTGACTGGACACCCACGGTGACTGGAGTATTGTAACTCTAAATACATTTCATACAAAATAGTTTGTTGGCTTTAAATATATCAGTGAAAGGGAAAGTAAATATGTGAAGAGCAAAATACAAGATGGAAAAAGTGAGATAAATATTGTTAGATTCAGAGGAAAAATGCTATAAACAGTAAGCAAAGCTCTTTGATTTGCACTGCTTTCCAGCCCATAAAACCCTAATATCTGCCAGTGTTTCATTAAAAGCTTATGAGCTACCCAGCATGACTGCTTCTGCATAAATGTATTGCTAAAAAACATCGTTGATGTTGCAGATCTGGTATTTTGCAATGTTTCAAAGAAACATTATGTGTACAAAACTCAGATATACATTATTGAAAGAAGTGTGGATAAATAGCCCCACAAACTCTAAAACTAATTAATCATCCAAGAGCAGTAAGTTTCTCTCAGAGATGTTCCAAGTAATACCTCTAAACCAGAAAATACAAATATTTTAAGAAACAGGCATTGTGGACAAAAGACTCAAGAGAGAACTACCAGTTTTGTGAATTGAGTAAAAGGAGTCAAAGGCATCTCTCCACAGATAGGACTGAGAGTTCAAGGTCATGATAGCCCAACAGCACAATCTTTAAATGTTAATCTGAGTGATACAAAGATTGGCAATGCTAAGACTGACCAGATCAACAACTGTTCTGAATGAAAGTGCAGCCTATTCTCAGCATTACAATCTCAGACTTCAGCCCTCTAAGGAGAAGTAATGGCAATATCATTCCTTTTCCACAAAAAGTCATATTGGATCAATCACATCTTTATTGGTATTACCAATCCCAAACCAAGTCTGGAGGGATCAGAACACTCATGATTTCCCATCTTTAATAAGACCACTGCATTTTAGGGTTCATTCTCACTGGAACCCAAACACAGGGCAAAATTAAAATGTTCCAGGCAGAACCCATATCCCTGAGGCAAAGCCTCCCAGTGTGTGGAGGCTTTCCAGTGAACAACCATGTATGCACTTAGCCCATTCTGCATTGCTCTCCCTGTAGCTCTCCTCACAGAAGTGCCTCCAAAATGTTCTGACAACAAAACATAGAATTTAGTTTCCCACATCTCTCAAATAACTTCATATCCCCCTGCTGCTAAGATCAAGCATCAAGCTGATGTTTGATTACAACACTGATGGGGTGAATGGGCAGTAAGGCCTACTTGTTGCCCATTGAAATGACTTGCTTCTTAACTAGAAGCACGCTCCGGCACTTGTGGATATGCAGGCTAAAAATTCAGCACCTCAGCACAAGCCCACCTCTGGAATAATGTTAAAAACAATAATATAGATGTCAGAAGCAGACACAAGAATATTAGGAGACCAAGACACAGGAAAGATACTGCACAAAAATGAGATTGCTGAATATGTTAATGAAAACTTGATTTTGACAGTATGCGCTTAACAAGAAACAAACCCACACACAGTAGAAGGATTACATCTCACTAGCTTTGGAAACCCAAACACAGCTGGTCTGATCAGATGAGCCATTTTCATGCTGCCACATGCATATCACTGAAGGAGTTGCTCAGCTGTGGATGCACAAACACCCCAGAGGACAGACAGGCCGATGGGGGCAGCTCGACGGGCTGAGCTCCAAGGGGTGCATTACTGCTCCTCTCTGTCTAATTAAGTAACAAACCAATATATTTGACTCTTTAAATGTTTGAAATTTGCTGTTGTTGCCAGTGGTTCTGAGGCAAACCAGCATTAGCCCTGCATGGTTCTCACTCTTTGCACGAGTCACAAAAGGCAGAAGAGAGCACAGGTGGAACTCTCCAACACCACGTTTCTGTGGTCATTACAATGAAATCCTCAACCAGACACAGCTCAGCTATGCATGAGGTTTAGGTCAAAAAGAGTTCTACCAGTGTAACAACAGCACAAGGGAAGAAGCTGTGGTCTGGTGCAGCATCTTGTCACATTTCCCTGCAATGTGCTGCACACAATGACAATCCTCTAAACTATTTCTCGAGCTGTGAATGACGTGTATAATATAGGAAGAAGAATCATACTTGAAAAGGAATCATTACCTCTGCCGGGAGACTTTCACAACTGTGAACAAAATAAATTTCACTTTAGGCAAAACAAACCAAAACCTTTTTCTTTACTATATGGTTTGGGCTTCCCCTCTCCTACATTTTCAAGATCCCAAGTTCGGTTCCCTTGCAGTGACCGTTACAGTGACCCCATCATGATAAATACCTTTTGTGAGAGTGCTGGCAACCTTTTCACCCCATAATTTTTCTTTCAAGACAGCGTGGAGGGGTTTGTTTATTGGTGTTAAAATCACATTTTTGTCCTTTCCCAACCGATTTCAGATGACAGCAGAAACCATCAGCCTGGCGCTCTAGATGAACAAGCAGCAGCGGCGGGACAGCCCCGACCCGCTGTTTCGAGCTGCCGTGGTGTTTATCAGGCTGAGCCCGGGGAGCTCCGGCGGTGGCCGAGCACAGCAACCGCTCCGCGGTTCCCCGCGAGAGCTCCGCCCGCGGCCCAGCCCCGACACCCGGACCCCTGTGCGGACGTGGCGCAGCCG
>WEIU01009818.1:230990-271578 GCA_013389925.1 Aegithalos caudatus | reverse complement strand
GGAGGCGCGGAGCTTCGACCAGCTCAGCCCGGAGGAGAGCCGTGAGCGCCTGGGGTGAGCGCCCGGACCAGGCCGGAGACGTGGCAGGGGGCGGGCCCGAGGTGGGCCCGGGGCGGAGGAGGCGGCCTGGGACTGCCTGAGTGTGCGAGGGGACAGCGGGACCCTTCCCACCCTGAGGGGTTTGTGCCGCGGGAGCCTGTATCCCAGAGTGGTGCCTTGTATCCCAGAGTGGTGCCTTGTATCCCAGAGTGGTGCCCTAAACCCCAGTGTGGCCTGCGAGTCGAACCACCTGGGTTTCAACTTCTCTCACACCCCGCTGACTTTGCAAAGGAGCAGCTAACAGTTCATGGCTTTGGTGTTTTTTTCTCGTGCCTTTTCTGGCCCCACAGCAATAAGCCTGGCGGAGGCAGCTGCTGTAGCGGGTGTTGGACCTGCAGCTGGAGGGCTTTGCTACTGCAGCTCCCTGCCTCTGGGACACTTGCCCACACCGAATCAGTGTTAATCGAGTTTAAACCGTTCCTTCTTTACAGCCACGCTTATAAGTCCACTTCAAGCATTTTCCCACTTGTGACATCTTTGCTCACAGTGTTTCTGTTGCTATTACTTCCATTCTGCTCTTTATGCAAAGAATGGGGACCGTGCCTTACTTTACTGCTTTTCCGTCCTTTACACCTACAGGAAGCTAGATCACCAAGCAGAGCTAAATCTATTAGGAGTTAAAGAAAGGTCCTATAATGTAGTTCCCACGAAGAAGATTGTTTAAAATATCTGCATGTTCTCACTAAGATTCCCCCTGCCCTCCCTTCCATACGGAGTGGCACTTGCTTATTTTCTGTCTGGTCCTGCCACAAGCAGTAGCACTGTAATCTCACTGAGTAACTCCTTGATCCTTCTGAAAGCTGTCACTAATATTTACATGTCTCAGTGAGTAAACCGATAAAGTGATTACCAGAAATCATGTAATTCATCCTCACTGTTTCAAGAAAGAGCAAAAGAAACCATGTTCTCAGCATACATGATCTAACCTAGATTCTCATGGGTTGTATCACAGACATGCCTTCCTAATATTGGCCTGCACTCACTAGTACAGATAATTCAGTCGAGGTTTAACAATACAGCTATTTTTAAACAATTTTTTTCAAATGTTAACTCAGCAAGGGAAGAAGATTTAACTTCCAATAATCCACTGTTAACTTCCATTGATTGCCCTTTGGAGGGGTGGCACAGGCATGTTAAAGTACAGCCACAGCCTGTAACCTTTCAAATGGGGGTGACTGAAGTGGCCCTCTGAGTACATACTGTGGGGTGAGCGCTGTGCATCACAGCATCAGGGATGTGATTCCTTGGGGGCTTTTGGGCAAGTTTCATAACTTGCAGCATTTCCCAGCCTTATAATTTTGGATGTTGGGAGGTAAAGAGAGGATATGAAAAACATCTTGTGGCTTAATAATCAGATATATACTGAACCCCTTTTTTGTTATGGGCAACTAATGTAATGAGTTGCAGAGTCACTTCTCAGCAAGTGATTGGCTTTTAGGAAGAAGGCAGATTTAATAAAAAAGGTACTTTCAAATTATTTCTGGGAGAAAACAGAAACATAGTCTGATGCTCTAAGCAGAATGCATGCTGCTCTATTTATAAGTCATTTTACCTTGCTTAGGATATGTGGCAGCACATTGGTCATCCCAATAATAACAGTAAAAAGTGAGGTCCACAGTCCATGCAACAGCTTTTTGTCTGTGCCTTTAGGAGGTAAGACTGTTTCATTGTCTCCATCTTCAGCTGAGAAGTGGGCTGGAATAGTGCACACAGATGCGGTGGACCTACAAAAACAGGTGAAAAGGAGGAGACATGAAACATCTTCTGGTACACAGTCCTGACTTCTTTCATGCTATACATTGCCAAGAGCTACTAGCATAATCATTTAATACCTTAACAGTAGAAAGAAATACCAGTTAAACAAATTAAATGAAATTCATTGTGGGGAAAATCTGGTGACACATAGAGTTCATCATGCAGGGAAGGAGACCCCTGGCAACTGATTGATAAAAAAGAGAAAAGGTTTTCTAGTCAGTTAATAAACACTTTACTAATTCAGAAAGGAAATTCAGCAGCCCCCTTTTTTGTCCCATAACTCAGACACAGTGTGTTTATAAATTCAATCTGATACTATCAGACTCGCTCAAGATTGCTAGAAGTTCAGCAGAAGTGGCTGCTGTTACTTCGACAACCACTTTTGTAACAGAGACTTGGGAAGAGACCTTGCTTCACTACCTGAGCAATTCCAGTTGGCCAGTGTGGTTTCCTTGTGGAGAACCAAGATGTGGAATTGAAAAGAATGTTTAAAAGTGCAGATTTTTTTTCCCTGTGTCCCGTGGCTGCCTGGAGGTTTAGGGAACTCGCCTGTTGAATGTGAAGTCAGGATTTAGACAAGTCAGCTCCTGCTCTTACCCCTGCATTCCAATGGCACATCAGTATTCCATAGGCATGGCATGAGCTGGCCACCGGATGAGGTGCAGGGCACCTGGAGACAGGCTGCCCCTGCACCTCATGTGCAGGGTGAAGGGTGCTGATGTGCCCAAAGCCAGTGGGATGTGCCACAGAACTAAGCTGGATGTGCTCAACTTCAAGAATAGGGACAGAGGCCAGTTTTACAAGCTCAGCCCCAGAATGGTGGAGTTTATCAGTTGCAGAAAGATTAATTGCAGAGAGGTTAGTTGCAGAGAGAACGTAAATGGTAGGGAGAGCATNTTTTTTTTTTTTTTGAACTGCAGCTGTGTGCAGAATGTTTCACTCCTGCTGATTTCAACAGTGCTTGAGGCTGGCAGCTTTACACTGGACAGAAGTTTATAGCCCAGCTGTCAGCAGTGCCTCAAGACCTGCTGCAGCCTTGATATTGCTTTAGTGAGTAACAGGCATTCCTGGCAACACCAGCAATACTGATTTCCATTAGGAATGAAAGAAAAGAAACAAAGGAGGGGATGGCATGGAGGGGGAGACTGTACCTGGTGTACATCCCCAGAATTACACAGGCATAGAACTCACTTCACCCTGGTGTCAGTCTGCTGGAAAGCCAAAGGAGAAACTGTATATGTCCACCAAGTCCTGGGTTTTTGCCCTGGTTGCCTCCGGCAAGTTTGAGTTCAGGCTTTGTCCTGAAGTGAAATTGGTGTCTCCTGCTCTGAGCCAGCATGGCCACTCCCTATAGACAGTGAAGAACAGATCTCCCTAAGACAGGAGGACCTAAGAAAGCCAGGTATTCTCTGCTCACTAATTTTGGTTGTGCAAGTTCCCTTTGAATTATTCATAGCAATGCTGAATAGAGGCATATTCCTTAAGATGATATCTAAAATGCGTGAAAACCTTAGCCAGTAGGATAGCTTTTAGGAGTTTGGGGCCCTCGGTTTCTGTGGAAAATCAGGGCCAGATAAAGATTACTAAAATTGGCCTGACATGCAGTTTGGTTTTCTGCCAGCTCTTAAAGATGCTGATCTCTTTTTACAGGAAGATTGTGGATAGAATAGATGACAACAAAGATGGCTATATCACAACAGAGGAATTAAAAACCTGGATTAAACGAGTACAGAAACGCTACATCTATGAAAATGTGGCTAAAGTTTGGAAAGACTATGATCTAAACAAGGATGATAAAATTGCCTGGGAAGAATACAAACAAGCCACATACGGTTATTATCTAGGTAAGACAACATCTTCAGATTGTATGATCAAGGATTTTTGAGATTATAAAATATGAGCTCTTGCAGTCAACAGGAGTTTGGTGTCACATTTAGGACTCTTGAAGCTCTCATTAAATTTTATAGATGCTCAGAGGTCAAAAGCACTTTTTATTTATTGCAGCCCTTTGCATGTGGGTCACCAGCACACAGAAGTTTTGTAGAGGTATCATTAAATACACTGACGCAGCTCAGTTAAGTCTCCTCCAGTTAGAAATATATTATTTTTTAACATTAAAAAGGATACTTTAATTAAAAATAATATATTGTCTAATTAACTATATTTGTGAATTTAGTCTCTAAAATCTTAAGTATAGATGTTAAAAACTTAGTCTGTGTCTAAGCTATAGCCAAGTTATTGATTAAAACCATTCTTGCAGAATAACATGCTTCAGATTGTGATCAACTCCAAATGAAAATCCTTAACAAATCAGGCAAAAGAAGCATTTATTTAAAAATGTACCTGAATTCCCCCTTCCCCCCTCCACATTCCCTTTGCTTTTATAAGTTAATGAAGGAAGAAGAGAAGAAGAGATCACTTAAGCTAAAGGGCAATACTGACAGAGCAACAAATCAGTATTAATTGACCATTTATACTTACTGGAAATGAGAAGACAATATTTACCTATCACAGAGGCAATTTCTAGAGCAAGCTTCCTGTAGCAGTAATAATTCCAAAGTCTGCCTTAAATTAAAATGGATTTTGTTACATTTGTGAAAGGAAATTTTTGATGCACAGTCCCTGCAGAATTATCCCTGGAAACCTTCTCAGCCCTTTGTCTTTGCACCCTCTAAGATCCAAGATTAGGAGAGCAGCCTTGTGGCCTTACTTTAATGAATACTTAAAATTCCCATCTGTAATTCCTGGCCTAGTCTTTTTCACCTGTGTTTGTCTCCCAACATACGAATTGTGAAATTATGAATATTTTTCATTTTTAAAGTCAGTTTAATGATCCTATTTTAAAAATTACATCAAATACCATTCCTTTTATGCCACTGAACACACTGAAAAAATGTCATTGTTTTAAACTGAAAATAATCATTAGGTTCCCTGTAGCAGAGGTGTAGCACTGAGATAGTTTCAGTCCGTCTGCCACCTTCTGAAACTATGTTTCCTTAGTTTGTTCTTAGTTTGTTCTTTCTTGTTAAAACTGAAAAGTTGTGTGGATTGTATTGATTCCTAAAGAAGAAGAAAACTTCTGTGAATGAAGTCTACCCCAAATGCTGCCTAAGTGGTGCTTGTAAAGGCAGGTAAAAAAATCTGTGAGGGATAATATACGATACTGCAAAATCCATTATTCTGGATTGCAACAGAAAGCTTGCTCAGAAATTTACCTCTACTACTGTCACCTTAAAAATCAAACCAAGTACTTGACCCCTGAATTTAAAACTTCATGGGGAAGAGCATTTCCATTTAGAACAACAGCTATTCTGGCAATAAGCATTTTCATTTCTAGACTCAAACAGCTTTGTTTTGCTAGTATGTTTTAAAGGAAAACACCTCTGAGATCATCTTGATTCATTTACAGAAAATCCAGAAGAATTCCAAGATGCAACTGATCAGCACAGTTTTAAGAAAATGCTGCCCAGAGATGAAAGACGATTCAAAACTGCAGATCTGGATGGAGACTTGGCTGCCACTCGTGAAGAGTTCACTGCTTTCCTTCACCCAGAGGAGTTTGAGCACATGAAAAACATTGTTGTCTTAGTAAGCAAAGCAAAATCAATGCCATTGTTCCTACTTCTATGGATGAACTTAGAAGGCTTCTCTAACCTTTCCAGGCAGGGTTTAGAAAGTGACAAACACATAATGGCTAAATGGGGAACAGAAAGGGGTGCCTTTCATGATATTCACTTGATTTAGAAGTCTCAACATAAGAAAGACTTTTTAAGTGCCCTTAGATAGCTCCTAAACGGAATCAAGAAACAATCTTGGGGCACAGACTTAAACCAAAATAGGAGGGTGTGCTGACATGTAGCAGCTGAGTGTTTCATGCAAGCTGGTATCTGCCCCTAACCTAAGCAGTTCATTCACACAGAGAATTTTTTCAGCATGAAAGGATACTTGTATATTCATTGTGTAAACAACAGTCACACTGGATTTAGTGAGACTACTTTCACTTGTGTACAGGGACAGGTCAAGGCCTCAGAACATTAAATGATCAAAGGCAGGTAGTCAGAGCTCTCAGTTTTTTCTTGATTACTTTCATGCAAAATTGTTTTCCAGGAAACCTTAGAAGACATAGACAAAAACAAGGATGGTTTTGTGGATCAAGATGAGTACATTGGTAAGTGTTACTTGTTTTTTATATAATCTCTAGTCCATTTTTCCATCTTCTCAAATTTGCAGCAGCATTAACAACCCAGAGTGAACAGTTCTGTGTTCCAGTTCAACTACTTTATACCAACCATCCAACCCAGCAAGTTTAATTTCATTTTAGGTAGATAGCAACATGATCAGGAAAAGTTCATCATGCTTCACAGCACAAAATTCTCCTTTTGTTGTCATTTAACTCAGCTAAGAGTTATATGAGAACAAAAGAAGAGAATCTGGAATAATATTTTTCATGGCAGGGATATTCTTTGTATATTACACCATGTTAACTGCTGTTTGAAGGCATTGTTTAGAAATGCAGGAGGATCAGAAAATGAATTGGTCTTTTCCCAAGTTTGGATGGTTCTCAAATATCCAAAACACCTGGGAAGCAACCATTGCAAGAAGAGAAAATTCACCTTGTTCCTACTAGTTGGTTTTTTTCCTGGTTTAATTAGTAAGTAAAGCCCATACTTCTGTAGTGATGATACCATTATATTTTGATGAGTTTTAAATCCAGAAAGTAGCACTAAGAAGGCATTAATGCAAAGGTGGATGAACCTTTCTGTTTCTAGTGGTGCTATAAAGATCACTTCACATAGAATCAGGAACAATATACACATGCTAATTAATGGCAAGGGGTTCTGTTCCTTGTAAATTATATTTAGCCCAGAAAGTGAATGCTATTCATCTATGACTGAAATAACAGAGCAGCATAATTTCCACAGTAATTTCAGTTCATTCAGTGACATTACCTACATATAATTATAAGGTAATTGTCAACAGTTGTTACCATGTGAATGCTGGTTTTTCTTGTCTTCTATAGATAGGAACATAGAATGTTCTAGTCACGATCACCCCACATTGGCAAGGATGATAAAAATCAAATTGACAGGACACGTCAGTTGCTTCAAATAAACAATATAATTTGCACTTTTAAAAATGAAAAAAGAAAGTGAATGTGTTGTCTGAAGTTTTCTTCATGAAGAGAAAACTATGCTTAAAATATTCCTACTTTCCTTTTTCAGTTCTAATTTTTTTAAATTTTGACGAAGTTGGGATTAAGAAACCAAAAAAAGACCTAATTCTCTTATTTGCTAGTTTATAAGGAACAACAAAAAAAAGTCCAAAAATTTCAGTCTTTAAATGGAGTATTTGTTGGGGAGATTTGCTGAAGATTATAGAATGATTCCACCCTTCTTTTCCTTCTTTCCTCCCATGTTGTCTTTTACAAAATTTGGTTTGGATTTATACTAGCAGCAGAGCAAAATACCTATAAAAATGTTGAGCAGAGAGAACTAAATTCTCACTGTGCATGGGTAGGTAACAGAGTATTTCAGGGACACTGGGGACAGTGACAATGAAGAACCTCAGCCCAGTGTACACACTCACACTGCAGGATCAGGGGGGTTATTCCTGTCTCTGAATTCAGCATTTATGTTTCCCACAGATACCAGACAGCCTCTGACCCTCACACCATCCATGTGGCTACACTTTTTCTTAGCACATCCTTCAAAAACCAAATCTAAAAGGCATCAGAGTGGAGAGGAATAGTACCACAAAGCAGACGTTAATTCTAAATAGAACATTAGAAGGCTTGAGGAATAAGCAGTCCTGATGAGCAGGAAAGGATTGGCCACAGTGACCAGAAGAATGACATGGACACACCACTCATGATTTGGAAAGCCCTGTGATGTAAAGAGCTTTTAGAAGTCAGTTGGTTTTAATAATCACTGCTACTCTCCTGTGTTTATGCAGAAAGCAGCTGCCACTGTGGCATGATCCTACCAATGCTTCCAAAGTGTAGCACAGGAGTGATGTGCAGAGCAGCTCGTGTGTGTAATCTCTGCATCCTGTGTCACAAACGGTCCTCCCTCCCCAGGTACCCATCTGTGACAAGTGCACTGTGCCTGTGGTTCCTCACAGAATGCATCATGATTCATGACTTCTCCAGCTGTGTCTTTCCGAAAGAGTGTCTTCTACTGGAATGTGCTGCAGCACTGCATGGTTAAAAGAGAACTGATTTACTAAGCTGAATGTCTCCTACACAGACTTCTCTAAAAGCAGTACAAATGCATGCAAGTTCCATTTAGCAATTTTTGTTTGCCTAAATTGCCCCTGTGCCTTTTTTCCTGTAATCACTCTGCTGGCTAGAGTCTGATCTTACCCACAAAGACATTTGCTGGCAGGGACAAGATAAAATGGCTAAGTTCCTTTCTCCCTGTTTGACCGAGCCTAGCACTAAAGCTTGTGACTGCTATTCAGCCAAAGATCTGTAGAGGATTTTGTTCATTCTGAAATTCAGATTATGGTCTTTGAACACGTTCACCTCTCCTGTTAGCCCCACCAGCAGTGCACAGGGTAGTGTGAGAATGGGCAGAATCACCAGCAGTGAAGAAATAGACCTCAGAGAAGATACAGATACTCTATTTACACCCCACATTTCTTCTTCTGTACAGAGACACTGTGCAAAGATTGAAAAGTTCAGTCTCCTCTGAGGAACACTATGAAAATATGTTTAGTTTGTACTTAATTTGCAAAGTAAATAGAACTCAAGTAAGACCCTTATTTCCTCTCCAGCTGATATGTTTGCAAATGAAGAGGGTGGACCAGAGCCTGACTGGGTGATTACAGAGCGTGAGCAGTTTTCAGATTTTCGTGATCTCAACAAGGATGGAAAGATGGACAAAGATGAGATCCAGCATTGGATCCTCCCCCAAGACTATGATCATGCACTAGCTGAAGCTAGGCACTTAGTCCACGAATCTGATGTAGACAAGGTATGTAGTGTTCCAGTATCGTTTTTAAAGAAGTTATTTAAGGTGTTGTGGGTTTTTTAAAATGCCAGCTTGCAAGAATTCATTCCTAACTTTTCTTTAGGGGCTAGAATTGCTAGTGGATTAATGTTTCCATGCCAGTTTCAGTTGGTAGTGTTAGAATTAAACTGTGTTTTACTAATTTGTATTAGCTCTAGAAGTTCCCCTGGCTTTTATTAGGCAAAATGAGAAACTATCATCTTAAACATGGACATTTTAACACAGCAAAAATACTCATTTTCCTTTAAGAGTGGTCATGACTTTCATATGTTAATATAGACTAAAAGAGGAAAATAAAGCTACATTTCGATACCCCTTGTACTCAAATATAGGGGTAGCAAAAACACTCTCAATTCTAAATTCAAGCATGTATCTTTCACTTAAACACTAGCTCTGATGAGGGACAGTATATTCCAGATGATCTTCAGAAGGTAATGCAAGCAAATCTGAAACCTGAAAACCAAACTGCTCTTAACACAGAAAGTGTAAATTCCTAACATAAGCAACCATTTTCCACAAAATGCACCAGAGGATTTTCATTTTTACTGTCAGGAAGATGAATCAAACCATGGGGCAAAACTGTGTACCGGGTAATCAGTCTGCTACTAACCTGCTGTTCCTGCTGCTTGGCAGTGAGTTCATTACAAAGAACTTTGAAGTAGAAGTTTGACCCAAATGAAGCCTGTGGGACTTTTGTCTTCAACTGAGATCCAAATTTCACTCACTGTGGCAGCTACAAATGATTGCTGAACCTGCTTCCCAGAGTTTTTACAAGTCTATGCTTTCACTTAGTTTCAAAAATATTCTTACAGATGGTTTGTTTTCCTCCTACCAGGATCAAAAACTAACAAAAGAGGAAGTTCTAGACAACTGGAATATGTTTGTTGGAAGTCAAGCTACTAATTATGGGGAGGACCTCACAAGAAACCATGATGAACTATGATACAAAGTACCAACCAATGCGCCACATATCTTTTCTCCATTTCACTGAAACCACCGTGTCCATCCCCTCTTAGAGGGAAGATGGGCAAGGGACACTCACAACTGAATGACTTGCATTAATAATTTTTTTAACATGCCAGCTCAGAAACCTCAGAAACCACATAGAAATAGCTTTTTTACTCCTTTCACATGGTTAAATACAGTATATAATTACTGCAATTTCGTTTTTGAAAAATAAGGTAACTTTTCTGAATAGGTTAGAGCCTGACATGGAAAAGACACTTCTAAGAACATTGCAAAGATCTTTCATAGCCAAGTATTTTCTTCAAATACCCACTTTTACCGTAGTGAAATGCACTTAGGATTAGAACCCTATTGTTTAAACAGACTTAAGTTATTTAGTTGTCTTTTCTAATAGCATGTGACAGTTTAGCGATAACCCTTTGAGCCTCCTACCCAGAGAAGAGTTTGATACCAGCTTTGTCTCCACACAGTTTCTGTGTCCCTGTTGGGTCAGTGGTGCTGCAGGAGTGTTCAGCAACCCCTGGCTCCTGTTTTCATGTGCAAGATGCACAGGTGGCCCTTGCCCCTGACCCCAGCATTCCCAGCCAGGGATGCAGAGTCCAGTGTGGCAGCTGCTCCTTCTGACAACAGGGAAAGGTACAACTGTTTGTGGGCCCTTGGCTTTGCTGCTTCCTGGGAGGAATTGTTCCACATGGAGCTTAATTTATCTCTTGTTTTTCACACTTTACCCCAGCCCTACTCTTGTTCACACAGTGTGAATGGCAGCAGTTCTGTGATGGAGAAAGAATTAGACGTATCACCCTCTGGGCCTTCTGTCTCCTCTGCCACATAAGAGGACAGATTTTTGTGGCTGAAGTTCTGGGTTTGTGTGTATATACGTATAAGTACATGTTCCTGAAGCAACTCTACAGACAGGTCTCCTTCCAAAAAAGGGGGGAAGCTTTCCACAAAGGTGCTTTCTTTTTTTACTTATAATGTGAGTTGTTACATGTATATTTTTATATACCCAACTTAGGTAAGTTTGGTTGTTTTAAAATGTACTGGTTTTAAAATAAGCACAATAAAACCAATACTTCTTTTTGATACTGTGAAGGTGCAATAACACTAACAGAGATTACCAGAGAGATCATGTGAAAACACAAACCAAGCCTCTAAAGCCAGTAGATCACAAAGCATTGGGGTGGTCATTTCCAAAACCATCTGGACATATAGCTCCAACTGTTCTTTGTCACCTCATTAAATAAAAATAGAAAAGCCAAAAAGAAGTACAGTGTACATAGTTGCTGTAACTAGAATTTGTTCTGGACACTAATACTGGGAGATCAGGACTCCACAGCAGCATTCTCTGGGAGGATCCTGGAAGGTTTGGTCTAAAACATCACACCCTGTTCCCATAACCATCCAGAGGGGAGCTTTGAGATTCCCAGGATGTGAGACACTTCAGCAGTTCAACACATTTGTCAAAATCATCAGGAGGCAATGCAGAACTGTAACCTCAGTAAAGAGTGTCATTTTTATAATGTTATAGAAGAACCATGGTGGAATATTTTACATCTTGCACTTGAAGATAATTCTGTCTAAGACTGCTGTGTCTGACAGAGATTGCATGTGCTTGCTGGCACTAGTACTAGGCTTTTGGTGTGTACTTCTTATCATTGCCAGCAATATCTGAAAAATCCCTACCTCTCTCACTAACATACAGTAGGGCAAATGTCATAAAAGTGAACTGGTTTTGCTTTTACAGTAGCCTCAAGTTAAATAAAAGCCTAAATGCAGTGTTCTCTGGGAAGGAATAAAATTGTATTTTGGCACAGGCAAATGATTATATATTTTTTTTATGGCTTGGATTTGGAAAGGTTTATTGTACTCAATAATCCTGACAATCTTTATCAAACTAAAATTTTGCTAACAGATTTTCAGTACTCTCTGTGTACTCAGATTGTCTTGTGCTGTTTCAGGAAATAATACCTTAAAAGACCTCAAAAAAGCTCTTGTTTCCTGCAAGTGAAGCTGCAGCTCAGACTAAGCCAAGGATTTTCACTGGAGCCCAGGGGAAGGTTGTTTGCTCACTCTTTTGCTCACTCTTGTTGAAATTCAGTGGGAGTTGGGTGCTGTGACACTAAGCATTGTTGCCCTCAGCTAAACATGACACTTCTGAATGTACTGTGCACCGTCCCAACAAAAAAACCCACATCTGTGCTTTGACAAGCAATCACATTTTCTTCCACATTACTAAATTAATTTGGAACAGAATTAGCAGCACGCAAGAGAAAAATTCTGTTCTCGTATTTGTTCTTGATTCCTGCTAAGAACAAGTTGGTATTTTCCAGGATAAAACTATATTTACTTGAGTAAGAACACTGAAATCAGAGGAGATGTTCATGCCAGCAATTAACTGAAAATTTAAATCCATGAAAAGGTTTTCCTTTTTTTCCCAAAAGAACTCAGGTAGCATATATCCAGCTAGGAAAAAGGCAAACGTCAATTAGAATGAGGTTTAAAATAAATTATTTATCAATAGTGGGTAATGGGGTCATAGTAAAGATTAGGAGCTTTTTTAATAAAGCAGAATATAGAAACAGTTTTAGAGAACATAAGTATCTCTGATGCGATTTCATTTTAAAGGCTTCCCTGTTTCTGCAGTTCTTCATGGTGTTTCTCTAACCAACATTCAGTAATGGCACAGTACATTCCATGCACTAAATTTCCCTTTCAAGCTCAATACACTATAGAAGAGTAACTCCAAAAGAGACTAGAGCTTCTGGGTTTAAATTTAACACTATTTAAGGAAAGCAAACCTTTGCTAGGGGATATAACTGTTAACATTGTGATTTTTCAAGCCTAAGGTTTCTAATGGGGTTTGACTGTTCCAGAGATAACATTTTTTTCCTAGGTAACGTATTTCAACTCATATTATGAGCAAACGTTACAAAATTTTAGTGTAATGTGAAATACTGTAATGTCAGATAGCATTATTTATCTGCTTAATATGACTAAAACCATTAATTGCTGGGAGCCATACTTCATCTCAGCAACATGAAAATCCATTTTGTGCCTATCTTGTGAGTTATTGCCGATTTTCTTAATCAATTGTGACACAGTGAAATTCTGTTGGGAAGCGTGTTTATGTATTTCCAACTGCAGGTTCTCTATGGTAACTTATTACATAGATCCTCCATTAACTCAGTGTTTTTACTATGCCTGTGCCACAATACATCAAAGGTAAAATTTTTCTTACTTGGATATCTGAAATAGTCATTGCCCATGCAGTTTTAATTATTGGAATTTATGAAATGAGCTAAGTGGCTGATGTTCATTGTCTTATAATTCCACTTAATTATTCAATCAGGTTGAATCTGTCTCCTATTCCAATAAAAGGTACTGTACATAACTCCCTAAAGAAAGGAGATCCTGCTCTTGTTACAGTTACACAAGTACCTTACAGTAGTTGCATAATGTTTTATTATTTGCTGTGCAGAAGCTGATCTTGATCCCAGTGAAGTTATCATGAACTAGTTCTAAGGACTGTAAGAACTACTCTAAGGCCTAGTCTAATGCCTTGGCCACACAAATGCAAGCAGAACAATGGTGTGGTGGGACTGGAGGTCTGAAATAACCTTACAACTATCACATCGCAATCTCCTTACTACTGTTGAACACTAATATTTAGGAATTTGACTGATTCATACTCCTGTGAGATAGGGTGTAAGTCTAGTTCATGGAAGGCAGTGTGCAAAGTCTTAGGAGTCTGTTCAGGGAGCCTGAGGCATTTTATTGAGTCATGGTGGCATCACTCTTAGCAAATGAAGAGAGTTTTACAGAGTAACAAGGATTTATGAAAAAATATTTCATAGCTAAAATTTTTGCAAAACCTGACTTGGCCAATAGTCAAGCACTTGGAAGCATCTGCCACTTCTCTTTTCATTGCTCCAATGTAGTGGAGGTTGTGTTCCATTCAGTACATCCAGCAAGCAGCATAGTAACCATATTCACTAATTTCAAAGGGAGAATTGAGGATTATTTCCAACTGAAGTTTCAGGCACCAGTAAGGCTGATGTCCCTGAGATTCAAGTGCTCAGGGACAGGTATAGATTATCCCAGTCATGATGAATTTCAAAGCAACCTCAGAAGAATCAGTTTCCCTTAGTGTGAAACAGTGAACAAGGGGCATACATGTGCACATGACACAACAGGTGATTTCACACCTGCATTCTGCCTCTCCACAGGACAAAGGAAAATACCTCCAGATGCTCCAAATGGGAGTATTTCTTCACTGTGGTAGTGACAAGAATACAATTATCCTGGGTATGCATTACTATTCCTATTGATAAGTAAGGGATACCCATCCTCAGCACAAGTGCTGGCTCTGAGGGTAGCAGAAGCAACAGAGCTCAGTTCCATGTACTGCATATTGGTTTTTTTCCCTGCAGAAGAATTTATTTCATAATCATAAAGGGTCCAAATATGGTCTGATTGCCTAACTTTTGAAGTTTTAGTATTTTTAAATGTTTCTTAGTTGGCCTCATTTGTAAAGCTGACCACATTTCTGGTCTGAAAGTGCCACGTACCTGAAATTCCAGAACAGCTGTATAGAACAAGTCATGGCATGATCCCGAATCTAAGTACTAATTAAGGGTGACACCTGCATTAGAAATGACAACATTCCATCATATCAACAAGAATTTAGATATGCATCGAGATGCGTAGGAAATATTTGCTTTGTATAGGAATTGCCTGACAGCCTTTAAAAAGGACAAATAGGGCCACTAAAGATGAAAAATTAGTATAGCTTTTGAAAATATACCTTGCAGTAATTACTGTACTTACTGAACTCCAAAGAGCCTGATGTTCTCAGCGCTTCTCAGGACATACCTTCTGTTTGGATTAAAGTCAGTGAATTTAGTGTTTCAGAAGACATAAAGTGGGGATGAGCTTTTATCGTTAGATCAACTGAAAGAACACAGGCATAGAGAACATAGTATTGATGAGAAGGACAGGTCAGAGAATCACCCCAAATTATTCCCAATTCCTCCCTCCAGCTTTAAATTTAAATATGGCTTTCATTGCACCACAGAGGGCCTTGATTGCTGGGACACAAAAGGAAGGAATCCTGGTTGAGAACCCATCAAATGACAAGTGCAACAGATCTCAGATGGCTAAAACTTCCTGAAATCTTTACATGGTAACATGTAGGTAAGACATTTTTAAAACATAGGGACCATGTTTTTTAAAGGGTGAATTCAAAAGGAAATTCCACAGCAGCAGGAATGAAGCAAAAAGAGTGTCTGGAGAAGTATCCTAGATTATAACAAAACCAAAAGCTTCTCTTCATTCCTGCTTTTGGCTTAGCAGATTTTACATCAATTCCTTCACCTGTCTTTGTCTTTGAGTTTTAAATTCAGCTAACTGTACAGGTGTAACATTTCTGGTAACCGCCAAACCTTCCCAAATAGCTGATAAGTGAAATGTTTTGTGCCAAAGAAATGAAGTTTTCATAGCTATTACATCTGCTCCAAACTGGATACAGCAAAGTATAGTTTAAAAACAATCAAAAGATCTCCACAAATGTAAGGGGATAAAAAGGTGTTATTCCATTATTCCCATATATACTAATAAACATAAATATATCTAACCTGAGACGGACTTATTTAGGGTTGTAGTGAGTTGGAATATTTTGTTTACTACAAAATAATTTAAAAGTTAGCTCTATACCACAAAAGTATTTCTATACTTGCAGGCTAGAGAATACTGTTTTCATGGAGACAATAAATGCAATTATTTACACTTGTGTTTAGTCAAACTGGCAAATGTTTCCTGCATGGGTCTTTCTCTAGGGTAGCTGCATGACCTATTCTTGAGCTAACAGCCAAACCCCATGGCTCTGTGCCAAGGCTGCCTACTCAGCTTCTTAATAAAAATGTCTATGTTAGATCAGCTCCACACGTCCTGGGTGTGGAGTTTGGAAAGGTGCAATCATCACAAAACCTTTATGAAATTATTTCAGTATAAAAGGGACCTTTTTAAAGCCTTGTTATCCACTTCAGTAGGTTTACAGGACAATTCTGTAGATATTGGAATGGATGTGATAATTTATTTTTCCTCTTTTTGCAAGGCAATCCTTTTTCTGCACTTGTTACCCCAAAGCTGGTAAGAAGTAAACTTGCATACAAGATGTTAAATTAGGTCCTCTGGGATAATAAGGAACTTGGGGATAAAATAGATTTTCTCTTGAATCAGACTGTATTCATAGTCCAGCTCTGCAGAGAATTTTCTAGTCATGTAACTGTGATGTAAATAAATATTAGTTTAATAGTGGGAACCTGTGTCCAAAATACAGTCAACAGGGACTGAATGAAAATCAGTAGGGCCCTTCAAATGTAGCTTCAGAAGGTATAATTACAGGTGCATAAAGCAGACAATGCAAACACCCCCTCCTTATATTCCTGCATCCCTTCATAACATACACAAACACAGCTGAAATGAAACAGGCAAGATGAAGAGCAACAAGAAATGACATAAAATACTACCTTTAAAATCTACTTTATTCAACTGGAACAAAACATTTTAAAAGGTGGTAATGCTCTAAAAGCTCACCAGCCAAATCAAACTGACCAAAATCCAATTTATTCCTTGTCTTGTTTAGCAAATGCTTAAATGATCAATATAGTTGTCTCTGTAGATCGACATGAAATATTAACCAGCCTGAGTGTTCTGAAGCTTTTTACAACATATTCAGCCTCATTAAACATTAAGCAGCCTTGAAATATAAATATAAAATAACTATCAGCTTCCTAGTCTTCAGATATAGAACAAAGGTAACTCAAATGTGGGAAGCGTGAAGAAAATATATGAAATGAACTGGGAATTCACAGAGAAGCTAACTTAGGAAAGCTGTCAGTATAAATTGGCTCAATCAGATACACTTTACCATAAGGAAAGAAAATATTGTAAGATCAGAAGAATATCTGCTATGGAACAGGACAGTAGTGCAGGATTTGTTGCATGACAAATTAATAAAAATAAGCCTCTGACCACAAGTATACTAATCTGGGGCCCATCATTTAAACTCCAGCTCCTTTCACCCCTCATATTTGCTGTAAGACCTTCTCCCCAGGTTCAGCAAGAATGGAGCCCTCTTTTCTCTGCTTTTCATTACTACCTGGTATGTTAAAAATATCTGGGCAATACAGCAGAAAGGGATTTCAGGTTCACTAAAGGGAAATGTCAGCTTTGCAAATCACTGAAAGTAACTGGACATAAACTGTCAAAGTAAGTCAGTGAGACAGTATGGTTATCGTCAGCATGTAACTCAGGCCTGCAATCCGAGCTGTGGCTAAAGGTTAGAGACAATATAGCAAGACAGTACTGCTAGGATGTGCAGATCAAGTAATTTAGCCAAAAATGCTGTTTAATTTCAATATATGCACTATGTTTAATTCCTGTTGCTCCGGTTTAGCTGCTTGTTTTATGCACATTGATAGCAAAGAATAAAATCCAGGCTCTCACAGGATCACCTTTACCACTGCTGAGTGTGCCAGGGTTTACAGAGAAGCATTAGTGTCAGAACAGACATACCAGTGCTACAATTTCTTGCAGCCACCTTCTCTCAATTTGGAAAGAAGTGAAACTGCATGGGATTCATTCCCCTGCAGAGAGACAAGATTTTGTAAACAGTACATGAAGATATTAAGTTCAAATGCTCTTCTACCGCATGAAGGTAGGAATGCTAACAATCAGTCAAAGCAAAAACCATAAGGAGTTGAGAATGAAACCAAGAAAGTAATTTGATACACCTAGAGACAAAAAACCATTAATATAGCTATTTTTGAATTTTTGCAGCATAAGCAAGATAGCAGTGGGCTCACATAAAGAATAAGTGTATCAGACACATTAAGAAGTGATATTTAAATAACATTTGACATTGGACTATTTTTACTGCATTCTCAGAATAGAACTTGAAAGATACTTTTTCATTCCACTGCACTACAACATATTTTTTATATTTTCTCTACCTGTATGCCATGCTGTTAACAAGCATTGGTTTGAACAGTACCAAATCAAATGTTTTACACTTACTTGCATGCTGAAATTTCAGATGTGCTTGTAGACAGGGTTATGCTATCTCCAAACATGAATTCTAAAATGAAATTTAAAATTATATGTAATGGGGAAAAATTACACACACTGTGAGCAAATTTTTAAGTCAAAGGGACAAATCATTGCCAACAGTGACAGGCTTGTGGAGGCAAGTAAAGCCTCAGATCTCCTGTACCGTCTTCAGTTCTGCACCATCCCTCCCTGCTTCCGGTAAAACTCAGAACAATCCCGGATAAAGGTCAGCCCTGCACTACCAGAACCATGCTCATTGCTTTCCTGTAATGCTGGTTTTTGTTGTTGGTTTGTCCTTTTATATTTTTTTTTTTTCTGCATGGAGATTCTCAGAGCTGAGCTGCTTCCTCAGTTCCACTCATCAGTGACACAAGGAATTGCTCACATTTCTTACAGCCATGGTGGTGGAGCATAGTGGAGCTGTAACATCCACAGGGATAAGGCTGCATGATGCAGACAGGAATGCACAATATTCTTACAGCATCTTAAGGAGCAGTGTGGTGCCTTGCTTGCTTCTTTAATCTGAGTGTTTTGCCAAAATTGCAGGTCCTGCAGGTTGTTTGGGAAGAAAGGTAATGTGACACTAGTGTCAACCATTTCTTTGATACCATGGTACAACACAGAGGAATTGAGCAGGGCAGTTGTCTTGCTGACATTGTCACAGCTCTTTTTCCCAAAACTCCTCTGTTCTCAAGGGTCTGCTCATTCATGTGTCATTGTTGTATCTCACTGAGCTGCTGGTGTGTAGGAAACAAGACAAAGACCATAGTTAGAAGGTCACCTAAGTGTTAGGAAATTGGCATTAAGGCTTAGGGTAGAACAAGCAGGCACAAAGATGGGGATGGATAGACAGCAATAATACTGTGAGGGGAGAGGAATTTTCCATGTCCCACTGCTCTCCAATCAAACCTGGAAATCAAGCATAGATGAAATCTGCTCCACTTTTTGTGCTTTGCTCCCCTTAAAAATCTGAGTAATATTAAAACCAAAATGAATGCCAAATTTACTGTAAATGTTTCCTCAGACAAGGTCTAACTGTTTGTTTTTAGCAAGCTGCACTTGCACTTCTCTTAAACATCCAACCAAACCCAGTTTCTGGAATGCAAACTGTGAAGCCTTGCAGGTTCTTTTCATACAAGACTTCTCCTGTCCATGCACACAGCTAAGCCTTTTAGCCAGGCAGTCCCTCCTTACCTATAACTTTATTACTACAGTGTTTTTTTTCCTGAATGCACAGCTCCGAGCAATGCTGCAAAGCAGAGCAATAATTCCCTCCCTCCTGTCCATCCAATTCCATGGGACTCATCTTCACTTTCAAAACTCCTCACAATCTTCACAGTCCCCAATATGGCTGATCTCTCACCCACTGCTTAGAGTTTTTATTACTGTTCACCTAAGTTATTTTTTTAAAGCCCAAATAGAAGCCAAAAAAAAAAAGTGCGTATGCTCCCATGCTGCTCCTCATAATTCAGAAGGTTTTCTAAAGTTCTAGTTAGCTCCCAATGCTCTCCTCAGCCACATCTTCAAAAAATGTAACTGCCAACAGCACATTAATTATGTTTTCTCTATCAGCAAGACTAAACAAAGAGGAAGAAATGAAGACCTAATAGAGCAATTGACATTGCAGACTGGGGGGGGAAGAAACTTCCTCAGACTCCCACCAGTCCCTTCCAAGGTGTTGAACTTGGGCTGTGCATTTCTACTTTTCTCCCACCTCTTTTTCTTGTGCTGTAATTTCTTCAGCAATCTCTTCTGGTTCAGCATTACTGCAGTGGTTAGGGCAGCAAAATTATGCCTCATGACATGGATTCCTAGGAATTACAGTAATACAAGTAATAAACCAGCCACATTTTTATCTTTATTTGACTAAAATTCATACCTCAAGAGCACCAAACCATGAAGAAATGGAATACAAGGGAGAAAGAAAATAATCACACAGATCAGAATGGCACACCACAAATGCAACCCTCAGCTTGTATTAATTGTATGGTTCTAAGAATGATATTTTCTCTCTCTCTCTTTCCATGTACCTATGCTGATTTACATCCCCAAGCACTGTTTAAAATAAATTTTAAATAAATTTAAAATAGAATTTTCTGCAAACAATCCTAGAAAAGAAAATGAACACTGAATGAAATATCTCTGCACAGGTTTTTGCTGCTGTAGAGGACATGTAATGGATGTCTGTGCAGCAGCACATGAAAGATTAGGAAGCAAATTATTCAGTTGTTTGATTTAAAACAGAACAAAAATGTTAACATACATGCAAATTTCTTTCAATTAAAATTTTGAAGCTATCTTGGTACAGCTCTGGCTCTTCATTGTCCCTATAAAAACTGAAAACCTGTTTAGATCAAGATGAACACTGGCACACACATAGGTGTGGGCAGTTAGAAAGCCATCAAAACATGCCAATAGGAACGTGTGCTGGTTTTGGCTGAGATAGAGGGATCTTTCCATAATAGCTGTATATTATATGGTATAGGGCTGTGCTTTGGATTTGTGCTGGAGTCAGTGTTGATAAGTCAGGGATGTTTTTGTTATTGCTGAGCAGAACTTACACAGAGCCAAGGCCTTTTCTGCCTCTCACCCCACCCCACGTGAGAGGGACTGGGAGTGCGCAAGGAACTGGGAGAGGACACAGTTGGGACAGGTGACCCCAGCCAACCCAAGGGATGTCCCAGAGCACACGGCCTCATGCTCGGTCTGTAGAGCTGGGGGAAGGAGGAGGAAGAGGGGGATGTTCGGGGTGGAGGCCTTTGTCTCCCCAAGTCCCTGTTACGTGGGATGGAGCGCAGCTTCCTTGGGGATGGCTGCACACCCCTGGGAAGGGGGAATGAACTCCTTGCTTTGCTTTGCTTGTGTGAAGTACTTTCGCTTTCCCTATTGAACTGTCTTTATCTCAATCTATAATTTTTTTCACTTTTACTCTTCCAACTCTCTCCCCCATCCCCATGTGGTAGGAGTGAGATTTTGGGGCTCAGTTGCTGACAGAACATGTGAGCTCTTTTAGAACTCCCTTATAGAAAACTATGACCCACTCATAAGCCTTTGAATCTCTACTTGCTCTAGGTCATTTGAAAAACTGAGTTTCTGCAGCAGACCTTTTAGTAGAATTAAATTTTTCCTTTAGGAGTTAAATGACTATTAGACATTTATATAACTGGGTAAAAGCACACACAGAATGTAGATGAACAATCAACAGGAAAGCCAATTGATCACTTATTTTCTTCAAATGCCTGATATTCTTCAGTAAGTTTGTTTTCATAAGACGTGCTAGATTTGCCAACAGACTGGAAAAAAAATAATTCGAACTAACTATTTTTGAGAAATGTTAATGTGGAATGGAAGGCAGTTAAAGAACAGTAACAGAATTTAAAATATAAATTCATTCCAGTAAATCAGTGTCAAAATGACAAGAGCAGCCAGCATAGCTCAAAACAGATATATGGAACAATATGTAAGACAAACAAAACTGCTTTTGAACCCATCCGTAGAATATCAGAAGTGAAAGATTTGATCAAGTATTAAAAGGAAAAGGCTAAACCAAATGAAACAAAACCAAAAGTGAATCAGACAGTCAAAATCTCTCAGTGTGAGGTTTTTTCTGGTTGGGATTTTTTAATTTTTTTTTTAATTGGGTCCCAAATTTAAGAATTTATTTTACATAATGAGAGTGAAAAGCATCAAACTAAAATGCAATGACTACTTGGAATATTTAAAGAATTAATTTGCCTTAATTTAACCACTCCAAGATATAACTGCATCTGGTGCCTCCCACCTGAATACTCCTATAAGCAGTTTTAAAGCTGTTTCCAACCTTTATTGCTTTCTCATATCAATGCAAGTTATGCACTCCCCAAGCAGGTACTTTGGCTCACATTCAAGCAAATTGAACAAGCAGCCCAGGTGATCACTGTGTGAGGTACTGCCAGTGCATGAGCAACCTCAGCTCTGCAGCAGCAGCACTTGAGAGGCAATTTCTGCCCTTGGTTTCTGCCGGAATTGCACCACATCCTCATTCAGTGTGAGTGAAGGGAACAGCCCTTCTTCTCCCTTGCTGCCAGTATGGGTGCTGGGAGCCGTGTGTGCTCCCTGGTTAAGGTCTTTCAGAAGCTTTGGTGGAGCACAAAGCTGTCACTCCTTGCACACACTGTCCTTGCCCAGAGTGCCTCCAGCACATAACCTCTGGTTGACAGGAGGCAGATGGCAGAGACCATGCCCACCCCTCATGATGGTGCTTTGCAGCAGGGTATGGGGAAAAGTGGCTTTCTCAGTCCTGTCTGGCTCCTTACCCTGTCATAATGATTAAAACTGCAAAGGTGAAGCCTTTCATGGTGGCTGATCTTAGGTAAAAAACTTATGATAGAGTTGGGTTTTGCTTGCTTTTTCTGAATCAAAATAAACTGCTAGGAGGAACAATTTCAAATTGTCATCATATTGAGTGTTCTATAGATCTTCCTTAATCTTTCCTGCAAGGCTTCCCAAATTTTTGACTTTACATGTAAACCAGAGCTCTAACCTGAAATCTTCACTGGCACTTCAGTCTGAGTTTTCTAACTTTGGTTAGACAACTAAGGATGCAACTACCATATGGGCATATCCTGATATTAACAGAAGAACTTGCTGCTTCTCGTACAATGTGGTTTCCCTATCGGCTCAGTGGCAGCCCGTGCAAGGGAGCACACCTTTCTTCTCTTGCAAAAGGATGCACAGTTACTCACAGCTGAGCCCAAAGGAAGTCTACGGACCAGACATCAGATAATCAAGAAAGAAATAAAAACAGTGTCTTCACTGACACTTCATAAATTCATGTAGTTCAAGAGAGATCCCTGAAGGCAGGAGACCATCATGATGCCATTAGTTAAGGGAAAGGCTGGGGAAACTAAAAATGTGTGTAGGGAAAGCTTAAAAATCATTTTAGAAAGCCAAGCGAGGGAAACACTTTAAACAAGCACACTAGTGGTTCAATTAAGGGTTTCAGAGATGCCTGTAGGAGAAAATCTCAGAGGATATTACTGCTAAGATAGACAAAGGGCCGCAATGGGAACCTGATGTGGAGATGTTCAGAACCATTTCCCCAAGTTTCATATTGGAAGCTAAATGCATTAAAAAATTTAGAACAGCAAATTATTCCAGAAATGTGGACAAAGTGCATTCAATAAGCTATTCAATCATGTATCAGCAGAAACAGAGGAGCTGAAGCTATAATGTTACAAACAGAAAGAGCACTAAAAAGCAAAGGAAGCATTGATTAACACAGTAGGCAGATGTGAGAACAGATAATTTGCTTTTTAATGAATAATATGGACATTTGTTAAAGAGAAGACACAAGTCCTCTTAGGAAGAAATCTGCTGGTTGATCTATCAAAGAATGCAAAATGAAGACAAAAAGGCAGAGAAAAAAGTCATAATGAAATCTGTTGTGCATTATTAATGAAGAATTGACCAAGTTCTTTCCAAAGCAAAGACTACAAAGCAAAGACTACAAAGACTGTAAATAACATGAGGCAACTAGTACATTTTTACATAAAAATAATTTCTTTTTAAAACAATGGCATGGTTGTTTTCTTTTTTGAGGGGGTTGCAGGGGGATTGGTGCTGGTGGTAAAGTTGGTGTTAGAATTTAACACTAAACCAGGGTGCAGAATTAAAAAGATGAGCAAACTTTATCATTTGCCCCTTTCTTTTCCAAAACAAGTTTACATTTCCCCTAGAAGCACAAACTGTACACAGGTATTTTCCATCCACTGATATGTGTGCATTTTACAGCTCCAGTGTGAGCCCTACACTTAAGTGATTAGTTATTCAGCAGAGAAATCTAAGAGCCTCCTTCTCCTGCTCCACGTACTCCCATATCCATTCTCCATGGTCACAAGTGCGTGGCCTCCATTTATTGAGCTGTTTCCTCGCTCATAGGGAATGGAAGGTTTTCACTGGAATTACAAACCTTTAGCTCTAGCCACAGCTTCATGCTTTTAGCTTGGAGGAATCCAAATAGATTTCCCATGTATTGGACAATTATCAGAGGTCACACAAAGAGAAAATATGTGACCCTATAAAAGCATAAAGACCAGGGAGGAGGGAAGAAGAATCAGCAACAGCTAGGACCTGCCACCATAAACAGTAAATCAAAACAAGCTATTTAATGGGGTTTAAAAATACTAGTGTCCAGCAAGCTAAAATAGATACTTAAAGGTGTACTGCTCAGTTTTCTCAAAACAGTAAACATATAATAGCCTTTTCCCTAAGATTGGTTTCTAAATAACTCAAGATCAGCATAGTTTGATTGATTTGCAAACATAGCAGAACAATGTAGCACAAAACAATTCCCACACCTTTTCTCTTCTGCCTCTTCATTTCAGAGTCATGTTCCTAGATGGAGCCCATCAGCTTGCCTTGTGTTGGCAGAGGTGGGAAGGACAAGGAAGAGCAGAGGATGCTGCTCTGCATATTCCCCTGGCTGGAATATCCAGCACTCTTCTCTGTCATTGGCAGTGATAGCAGCCTGCAAAATAATGGCCTCAACAGCTTCGTAGCCCACTTGCTGTTAAAATATGTATAATAAGTATTAGTTTAGCTTTTCATATGGAAAGTTAATCCCCTAATAACATTTCTGAAAATTACTGAACAGTGTTTGGAAAAAAATCATATCTACTATTCAGAAGCTTGTGCTGCAACCAGCTACACAAGATATACAGCATTCTGTAATTAGTGCACACCTTTCAGACTTGGCTAATTATCTCCTATGAATTAAAAATGTTCCCCCTTTCCCCACCACTACACTCGAGAGGGAAGAAAAAAAAGAAGATAAGTGCTATACTTCTAAGTTAGTTGAAAATTCAGTAAGATAATGTCACTGATGTGGTTATTTCCTGGTGAGCATCAGGTTATTCAACCTAGGTGAATTTAATTACTCTGGACAGGTCATGCAATGAATTTTCCTATAAATCACTTATAATTGCAAACATAAAAATTAAAAACCGGTCTGAAAAGAGAGATAATACAACATAAATGATGGAGAGCAGTAATCTACAGATAGCGGTGCCGCTGTTTTAATGGAGGCCATTCTGATGAGAAGCTTCCGAACCTCACGGGGACAGCACTAGGATGAGGAGCGCAGGTTCTCTAACCTGCAGGAGCTTTTAAATAATTGCACAAGATTAGCAAACATATTTTTAATATACTGACATAAAAACTTCAGAGTTTCTCCTCCTAATACAACATTCTTCTACAGGTTTCAGAAAGACCAAGCTGGACTTGGCTTATCCACACTTTCTCCCCAGTATCCATTAGCAGCTGGCTGTTAATGTACTGAGCCATGGATTAGGATTAATTTTGCTTGTGCTAGATGCCCAAATCAGTATTTTGAATGACGCAGAGCATTTCAGGTTCCAAATTCCTGGGGTAGAGTCCAGCTTTTTTTATATCTCTGAGAGCTAGTTAGATCAACAAAACCATGAGCTAGTCATAAACAACCTGGATCAGTGGGAGACTTGTTCCCCAGCTTGACAGCAGTGCTGAAGTCCCCATTTCAGTGATGGAGAGAGGGAGCCCACCACCTCCACCTGCCCTTCCCATGCTGTGGACCACAAAGGCCTGTCTCATTTGTAGGTGTTTGTTAAAACAAAAGGGCTGGCGCAACATCTCCAGCCCTGCCCTGCAGCTGCACAGGGCTCCTGGAACCCGGCACTGCACAACTCACAGAGGGCCAGGATGACAAACTGGATTCCTGACCAGTCACATGGGCACTGCTATTACTTAGAGTAACAACTGAAAAATTACAACTTTTCTCTTCTCACCGGAAATGGGAGTGTGATGGGGTCTGTTGTCCTCCCCTTTCCTGCCAGGGGCCTGAGGCAAAGAGCTGTACATGCAGCAAGAAGAGAACACAAGTCCTCTGACCTGGTGTAAATATATTTCATCACCTTCCAGCAGGGAACCCAGTCTTCTTCATGCATGTCATCTAATGAAGCAATCCTGCCCTTTTAAAAGTAACTGCTTTGATTTCTCACCTCTTTAGAGTTTTTGAAAGCTTTTCATCCCTTTTATTTTAGACCAAAGCTATTAGGAATGTTAGCTGCATCAAAAAGGAAACATTGAAAACTGCACTACAGATTTTCAGAATCAGACATGACTTGAATTTCTTGAATCTTGAATCTAGGAGCCAAATTCATTTGCTTTGTCCTGTAAAAGTTTGGAGCCAAGATTAAACCCAGGCTTTTTTGTGGTCATAATTTAGATAAGACTGAGTATTTCAAACATTATCCATTCTTATCAGATTTTGGCTCCAGATGAAAGAAACATTGCAGGTATGATCATACAGCCAAATTACTAACTGCCACCCTTTGTGCCTGTTAATTATTTCTGGCCACAATATTCTGTGCATAATGGAGCATGGACATAATACGATGCTTTTCTTTTTCCATTTTATTCTCCCCTCCTCACCCTTACTTTTCCCACACTTTCTCTATTTTTTTTTTTTTTTTTTTAATTTGACATCTAAATCAACATTTTGAGAAGTCAACATCTGCTTTGTTGATAGTAAAGGGATAATCAGCCTGGAACATCCTGTGTTGTTTTGTATAGGTGTTCAGTATTTGCTGCTCCCAATGACTTTTAGTTAGAAATGAGAGAGCAACCATAATTATGAAATCAAGCCCAAACTGCTTCAAAATTAATCACTTCAAAAATCCAGAAACCATTAAATAAATATAGACATGATGTTGGGGGTGGGGATGGTGAGGGAAGGAGTTTCATCCCTGGGAAAAGAACCCCACAAACTCCTTGTCCCAAGACATTATATTTTATTTTATTTTTAACTTCTTCTTACTTGCCATGGGACAGAGGTATTGAACTCTTTCTATGGTATCACATTAATATAAAATCATTCTGCTTTTTTTTTTTAATGTGATAGTGAAGTGTAGTCACGTTAGCACATTTCATTGTAAGTTAGTAGAAACAAACGTTAATATGACCTGATACTAATCTACTATGACAGAAAATTCCTAATACGATAAAACTTTCATATCATATTAGTAGAAAAAAGTCAGTTCCTGCCTGTTCCAGGTCACTTTCAATGTTGCCTTTGAGCATAAAGTAATGACAAGCATTTGTCTATCTACAAGAAGGGTCTCTAGCACTACTCAATGGCAAAATAAAATTATATTCAAATGTGCCTTTTTTTTTTTTTCCTCTGTGTGGTTTAGCTCATTGCAGGAGAGCTCCCAAATACATCATCTGAATTCACCTTCATTTCTAGGCTTTAATTCTGAGATTCACAGAGTGCCTTTTTTATTGAAGAATAATCTCTCTTTAAATGGTTGCTTCTTGTATACTGAAATTATAACAGCTGCAAAGATAAATTATCAGTCCAGCTTGGCTCCTCTTCGCATTTTCATGACCAGTCTTTGGCAGGAAAAAATCACCCATGGGCAGCGTGGTCAGGGAGCCCCTCAAAGCCAGCTAGACAAATACATATTTTTTTCCTGCAAGAACTCAATGGAGGTGTGGATGAAGCAGAGCCCCAGAGCAGTTTTCCGTGTGGCAGCTCCTGGAGGCTTTGTGGGCCAGCCTCCATACCAGTTACACCAGCTGGTTTGAAAGCTGCCATCAGTTCAACTTGTCTGTATTTTGTAGTTACAAAAGCTTAAACTGATCCCCCGTGTTTGTCATCTCTGGGATACCTTTGCTTGTTAGGACCAGGATTTATCATCCTTTCATAATACCAAAGTTGTAAATCTAATCTCAAATGTCTAAATAAGATGATAGGCACCACCTACCTAAGATATCACATAAAAATAAGGAAGTGCTTCCCAGGACTTGGGCATTTCCCAGAAACTCGTACAAGACTTGAAAGAAACACCACCACCTTATTACAAAGCCTTGCAAAATCTCTGGTTGAGCTGAGTCTAAATCACAATTAAATCAATTTCTTTAGCCTGTGATGACCCAAGTGCATAGCACTTGGGTGATTCTGCTACCTGATGTAAATTAAGGAGGAGCTCAATTTAAATCCAAATCTCTGTAGCAATTTCCAACAAACTAAGGTCTGATTTTCTTGCTGTAGTCACTTTTCCACTGGACTGTTACAATAACTGTGTGACCAGGTAATTCCAAGAGATGCAAATACTGATATTCTTTGCACAGGTTTCACAATCCACAAGTTAAGGTTAGTCTTACAAGGAATTAAATTTTTCAACACAAAAGTTTAATTTTACCAACTGAAATACATCCAAGTGACAACAATAAAACAATCTACTTGATTTACTTTTCCTCCAGGAAACAAGAGGAAGAGTTTAATTTAAACTGCAGTGGAACAGTACTGAAGACAGATCACACAAGGGATCATCTTAGTCTACAGAATATCTCCCAAGTCAAACAGTGTAATACTTACTTCAATTTGTTCTTCATCTCTGCTCATTGGATACAATTCTGTGTTGAAGATGCTAAAAAGACACAAAACTTTTGAGTAACTTCACTGCTCAACCTTAGAAGGAAAAAGAGAAGAAAACTGTGGTTCTGGTGGGGAATGGCCAGGTTACTCTAAGAAAAAAAAAAAAAAATAAAAAAAATAAAAAGAAAGTAATTTTCAGTTATATTATCACTTGTGAAACATTACAAGTGCAAAATGTAATTACCTTAATGCTATTTTTGATATCATATTAGCAAATTACACTGAGTCCCTACTGTGACACTTATATCAAAGTAAGAATTATCCTGTTGTGAGTGTCGATCCCAGGGGAAAATGAGGCAGCACAAATGGCTATGATTCTTGAGCAATTAGCTGCAGATACTCTTATTTAAAAGATACTTCTGGAATGTTTAACCTATAAACATCTTGAACATTTACCTCCTATTTGTTTTTCAGTAATTAAGCCCCTAGGTGATCATCCTATGTAACAAGCATTCCTTCCTTATTCTGCCACCCATTTTTCTTTTTTAATAATAAGAAAATCCCTTTCTGCTCTTACGATACACACCATGAAATTTGGAATTGTTTGTAATAACTATGTCTTTCCATTAGTACTAATACCCTAATGCCATGGGAGAACCATGTAATGTGCTGAAGGATTATATAACTTCATGTCAAGCAAAACTAAATTGCAAGTTTCAATTGCCTTTGGGAGTCAGTTTTTCAGTTTTCAAAGTTCTGTAAGAATTTGAGGGAAGAGAGAAATATTAACCATTGCAACTCATTTCAGAACTTAAGTCTTTACTCTGGAGCCAGAAAGAGCCAAAACTATAGAGCACTGACTTAGGCAAAGGATACCTCAACATGTTCTGCAGTGGGCATCAAAAGCACACACAGCTCTTCAAGGAAACTTGATATACACAGCAAGAGGAAGGGGGATAATATTAGTCAGTAGCATCATTTCAGCATCAAACTATTCAATAATCTCTATTTCCTTACCTCAAATTTTGAAGTCTATAAGCTTGTGGTCTGTAATCAAAATTCTGGATTAATGTAAACCTTGAAGTAAGTGTTTTGTTAATCAGCACCAGCAAAAGTCAGCCAGTCCTGTAACAGAAAGTAAAAACATATAAAACATATAAAAATACACTTTATGATCAAAACTGTGTTCAACTTGAAGCACAATAGGAAAAATGAACACATTCCCAAAAGAACCCAAAAATCTCTCTTTAAGGCATAGGCAATAGCTTTTTGTAACATTTATTTAAAGACAAAATGCAACTTCATAAAAATATCAACTTATAATTAGGTGCTTTAAAAAACAAAGCTTCTCTTGCCGCTTGGTATTTCCTTTCTATCTATCATCTCATCATCTTCTATTACACTCTTCTGATATAGAATCTCTTTCTCCTTGCAAAACAAAAAATTAAGTTCATGGCCTATAAAACATCAGCTCAACATCTCCAAACATCTGATTTAAGATAATTCTGCTAACAGCCACCATTTAAAATTAAATAAAATTACAACCATTATGACACTTTCATTATTTTAAGGTAGACTGAAGCAAAATGAAAGTACGTGCTTTGGGAAATGTGGAAATTATTGATTTGTTAAATGCTTTATGTGCCACATGCAAGGCTCACAATATTACCCATATACATGCCAAGTTCTTCTACCATCTTTTAACATGATTTCCTTTCTTCACTTACAGTTGCCACACAACTAGAATGTTTTCATGTTTATTAACTACTTATTTTCTTATATAATTAACTCCATAGCAAATGTTCTGGTCTGTTTGAAAATAGCAATAAAAGGATTTTCTTTACAGTAGCTAGACAGCCTTGAAATACCTTTGCAAATGCAATAAGATCTGCTCCACCTGCTGGGAATTATAAGTCCAGGCTTTGGGTTGTTGTTTTAAACTACTTTTGTGTCACTGCAGGGCTCCATGATGCTTGTGTGAAGCACACCATGGAAGGACAAAGCTGCCTTGTAACATGTAGGTGAATACTGTACATCCACACAAAACTCATTTGTTTTTTTTTCTCCTGGAAGAACAAAGGTGTTAAATGAAAAATATTTGAAAACAGCAGAAATACAAAACAATGCACAATTCTAACATCTGTTGAAACATTTCTGCATTCATTCCTACACTTGCTAATGGCATCAAACTCTCCTGGGTCCTATATAATACAATAAGGAGTTGTGGAGCAGAACAGATTTTTCTCAATACCAAGACCACCATGTAAACAGGTTGCTTTCACTGCACTATATTTTTCCACTTGGTATATTAAAGGCTTCATATTAATTCTTTCATATGAATTCTGGCATCACTGGCAATAAAAATATAGATTCAAATTCTTGTTTTGCACTCAATGGGGTTAACTTAGCTTATACTGGCAGAGAAAAAAGATGATTAAGTGAAAAATTATTCATTATAATTCAATCCTTTGAAACAGTGTCTACCTGCAAATATCAATAAGACTGCCAATTACGTTTAATGTACCAATATTTGTGCAAGGCCATTTTAACGTGCACTTGAGGAGAAAAAATAATAACAAGTGCTTGAGACTTATCCAAACATTAACAGTATATTAATAAAAATTATGGAAAACTATCACAAATAGGCATGAGATATGTACATCTTGCAGTTTAAATTGCCTGAAAATATCTGCAATGAAGATACACGTCTTAACTTTCTTAAATTAGAAATAAAATAGATCCATCACACATACATTTTCTATATTGCCCAGATTGCCAATGCCTCTTTCCTAGTTTGGAACAAGGGGCAGCCACGTGAGCCTGTTCTGTTCTGGTCACTAAGGCAGTGTTCCTCACATTTAATCTGTGTTAATGAGATTTGTGACAGATTCACAATTCTGAAAATAAACTCACCATAAAACCCATTAAATTAAAATTCCATCATTCCAGAAACCTATAATGCAAAAAGGATTAGGATGCAGCCACAAACAGCTAGATTTTAACTGTCAAGATTTTAGAGGGCAGTGTCTTTATTTCCTCAAAATTAGTGCTAAGTTGTTCTCGGGTGATTTTGTGATGCTTGTATCCTCACCTTGTCTGGGTTCTGAATTTGTCCACGTGAAAATTCCCAAGCAGGGGGATCAGAAAATACCTTCAATGTTTGACCCATTCTCTCCCATTCTCCACACCACTGAGGATTTTCCACACCTGGGTCTACTCTTGGGTCAGGAGAAATCTTTTCCCAAACCAGTTCGGGGAGGGGTCGCTTGGATTTGCTATTCTGGAGGGTTTCTCCCCAATTTTCTCCCAAATTTGCCCTAAACCAGGACTTAAATGCTACATGGATTTCTTTTCTCCTGGTCTTTCTGCTTTCTACATATCTTATTATCCTCTATTACACTCTTCTGATTTAGAATCTCTATTCTTAGATGAGACCAAAATTAAAATGGAAGAGTTCATTTCATGTGAATTCAAGTCTAACAATCACCAATATAAATGTAACAAAGCAGTAGAAGGAAATACCCACATCAGAACTGGTTTCATCTTTAATATTTGCTGTGAAAGAGGATATAGTTCAAAAAGTAAGGAGAAACAGGAGACCCACACACGTCCCTCTGGAACTCAGCCCTCTCATTCTCATATTTTTACCCCTGCAAATGATGAAGACATTATTGTTTACTGGAAGTGTTATAGTGCAGTCACTCCCCCAGCTTTTCTCTTTGAAGAAATAAATATGATAAAATAGAGGTTTTTGTTTTTGTTTTTTTTTCCTTTTGGGAACTACATCATAAATCCAAGTGTAACCAAAATAATTAGTTGTAATGAACCTTGTGTGCTAGGAAGACATTCAGATAAAAATGAGACAAATCTTGTAAAAAACAGAATCCTTTTGAATGTCTCATGATACCCCTTTTTATGATACACTCTACTTGAAAACATGATCAGTAAGTAATGCTTCTGAAAGTGTCATTATAATTTCATCACTAAGATACAGATTAAAAGAAAACAAAATGGTTTGCAGCAGTCTGCAATAGATCTAAAGTAAAACTGAAAATTACACTGGATAAATAACGCTTCCTTTGTCCATAGCACACATCCCTAACATAGAGAAGGAAAAGCATTCATGCAAAATACTGAGATGACCTTAAAAACAGCTTTATAATAGATAAAAAGAGGAAAAAAAAAGTCATATAAAGCAACTGCAGTTGAGGGTAATTTAGAAAAGAGGAATATATTTCTATACAAAGCTGAGTATAAATATTTATCAGAGGCATAGATGGTCTAAAGATATTAAGAAAAATAATGAAAAATTACTATTTCATTGTCATATACTTCTTGCAAATACATGCTGGGATAATGCTTCAACTATAATAAAACTGCTCATTATCTGGAGATGCAGTAACAGGAGAACAAACATCATTTATATGGCTGAGAACCATTCCGTGCAGGCAGTAAAGGACTACAGGAACAGATATTCCTTTTTAATATTTGATGTTTATGTAGGTTGATTGAATTGGAATTATTAAAATAATTTAATTAGAAACTGTGCAAGGAAGTTATTTGCAAAAGAACAATGTATATATTTGTTCAAATTCACCATACCCATATTGGTAGTGGTACAAAATCATTTTGGGGACAGGGGGAAAGAAAATCAGGAGAGGATAGTTGTGCTGCTCTGCAGCTGACCACAAGATATTTGATGTAGCACATGAGCAGAATATTGGATGTACTGCTCAGGATGCACTGCTCTCCAGTCCTCACTGGTGATCCTAAAGGGACTCCTCTGTTTTCACTGCTCCTCAGGTAAACACTGTATGCAGTAGTGCCCACCTATAAACCTCACCCCAGGTTATTAAGGGCAGTCTAATGCTAAAACAATACCAGTCCAATTCCTTCAAAAGACAGTGAATGTAATTTCTTCAGTCATGTGGATTTCTCCCCCTGAAAATATGACTTAAAACAAAGATCTGCATGATAGTAAAGAAACTGTTTAAGAATAGTCTCTGCCCTTTAAAGGCTTACAGAGGTTTTCAATTTTTCCTAGTCATCTTACACTATCCAGTAAAAGTATTATTTTCTCTAAGTAATGAGGATAAGAGCAGCAATGTGAAGCAATTTACTTGAGAAGGGCTGGTATAGACAGTGTGAGCAGAAAGCTCAGGAATTCCTGGATGCCATTACTACACTTCTCTCCCTAATCTGGTTCTGCCTTTGCTGTAATAATCTTCCCAGCAGCATTTGTATTAATCACTTGGAAGCTGTAGCATTCAAAGAGCCCAGCCAGGCCTGCTACAGCAGTTAATGTTCACACACAGTATCAACATCAAGAATATCTTACACAATAAAGAGCTTTTTTTTAAAACAAACAAACAAACAAACAAACAAACAAAAAAACAGCAAAGGGAGAGAAAATGCAATAATTTAAAGTGCAAAATGAACAGTACATGACAAGGCTGACTGATTCTTCCTTGCATTGTGTGATGAAATACACAGCAAAAAAAAACCCCAGATTTACTACAGTAATATAAATTTATTTTAGGAAACTTTGTGAATTTAAAGATCTTCCCATTCTCTTTTTTATTTTGTGCAATACAAGGTAATTTTAACTTTATGATATACAAAGCTATAGGATTAAAAACAGTTGCATATTCTGTTTTGTATCCAATAGCATTTTTCTTCTTTTGTATCAAATAGAAATTTTCTTGTTTCCTATTTTTTTGCTTTGTTTTCAGGGGATTTCAGTAGAAGAACTTAGCTTTTATAATATTTATATATATACGTATTAATTTGGAAAATTACTGTTCATATTATTTGCAAATTTTTTTTTTTTTCAGATATATCAGCACTATTTTCAGTCAGGACAATGAAAATATTTTGCTTTTGGACTCCCACGGGTTCTCACTGAAAATTACAAATAAATCCACATTATATAAGATGGGTTGGGCTCGTTTTGGTTGGGGTAAGGTTAATTTTCTTCGTAGTAACTGATGTGGTCTACATTTTTGATTCCTGCTGAAAACAGGAATGTTTTCAGTGCTGCTGAGCTGTGCTTTTTCTGCTCTTTACCCCACCAGTGAGGAGGCTGGGGGTGCAAAAGGACTTGGGAGGGGACAGAGCCAGGACAGCTGACCCCAGCTGACCCAAGGGATATCCCAGACCATCTGGAGTCATGCCCAGCACAGAAAGCTGGGGAAACGAAAAGCTGGGATATTTGGAGTGATGGATTCTTTCCCAAGTAATGCTATGTGTGATGGAGCCCTGCCTTCCTGGGGATGGCTAAGCACCTGCCTGCAAAGGGAAGTGAGAAATTAATTCCTTGTTCCACTTTGTTTGGCTTATTAAATGGGCTTTATAACAATCCTTGGGTTTTCTCACTGTTGCATCTTCTGATTTTGTCCCCCATCTTACCTTGAGGGAATGAGTGAGCAGCTGGTCTTGGGCTTGGTTTCTTGCTGGACTTCACATATAAACATTTTTTTATATCTGTATATAAAAATATAGTTTTAGATAATATACAAAAATAAAAATATATACAAATTGCATATATATTTTTACTTATCACATAGTAATATTATCTACTATCAGCAGAACTACAGGAAGCATCTGGAAGCATTCACATGAGGAGAATAAAGCAGCCTGAATGGCCTCCATGGTAGCATTGTACAAAGGGAAAACTGCTGACTTTGTTCACTGAACCCAAAATTAGGCTTGGAAAGCTAATAGGAGCATAGAAAATAACAGGTTAATTTTTAAGATCCTAATATTTTTCTGGCAGACAAGAAAAAAAAGCAACAAAAAACAACAGGGAAAAAAACCAACACCACACAACCAAACAAAAACTCTTTACCTGGAAAAACCCCTTATTTCTGCATCAATGACTATGGGGAGCTGCCAAAAAATACAGTCTGGGATTTGGAGACATTGCAGATTTTCATATGCAACACACCAAACTTGTGACTGAGAAGAAAAATACAACATGTAGGAGGCCTTGCTGTCATTATTTGCATGGACCTGAAATAATTCACATGTAATATTAAGGCCACAGCCAGATCCAAGCATTCAAATCTAATCTAAACCTCAGTTCCTGGTTTCTCTACGTCACACACCTTGTTTGGCCAGAACCAGGGGAGGGAAGGGGCTCACAAAAAGCTCCAAGTCTGCCTCTGACATACACTCAGGACCAACTTCGTCAGCCATGTAGCACAGCCCAGAACTGACATATATTCTGACCTGAGCTGAACAGAGTTCATTGAGCACAATTCTGCCTGGCACTGTCCCTTGTCAGGCTTCATTCTGCTTTCACCCCTTTCTGGAACATTTAAGAGTTGCAGGGAATTCCCCTTGGCAACAGCTGGGGAGAAGTTCTTCCCCCCAACACCCTGAGGAACAAGGGCCAAATTGGCTGGGTTTCACAGCTGAAAAAAGAAACAGCCCTTGGAGCAGATGGCAGGCAGCAAAGAGTGGTGCTGGAAACAATCTTTTAAGGCAATTTAATCCAAAAATCACTATTCCACACAGCTTTCAAGTGAGACCCTTGCTACCTGAAAAACCCTTAATGTCCTAGCAAAGAATTTTCTGACCTTTAAATAACTAAGTATATAACATCTAGAATTATTAAAAGCAAAGGTGTAGCAATACAGATTAATGCCTGAGTGCCACCAGCAAAGAGACAACAGAAAGAGACAACAGAAAGAGACAACAGAAAGAGACAACCCCATACCACCAATGCATTTTTCCCCTCTATATGGGCCTCAAAGGCAGCACCAGACTGATCTTCAGCAACAGTATGAAACTTGCAGCAAATAAACTGTTCATTGAGATTGCTCTGAGAGAACACATTTTGCTGTAGGACTGAAAGAATCATATCCTACTTGCTGACCAGACTACAACATTTTGTGTCAAAGAGTAGACATAGTAATATAACTATGAAAATAGGTACTAAACAGATTAGTTTTGTAGCATGATAAATTGGTCTATTCTGAGATTAAAAATTCAGAGGAGAAACTAGTGGTAATCAAAGACTTTATTGCCCAGTTTTACTCAGCACTGCTCATGCAGCTATCTTTTAAATATCATCATCATCATCAGGGTGCCCCTTGCCCATTCTGCCAATTAAAATAACCCAAAAAGTAAAACATCAAAAAGACTATGTTTTCTTTAAGATGACCTTTAAAACTGAACTTTACAATGCCCTGGTAAGAACTTAACATCTTAATTTACATAATTTTCTTCTAAATTACAAGTCATGTTTTATCAGAACAGAGTAAGCCAGAGGACATGAGCTAGCTGTGAGCCAGCAGCAAAACATAGAAAGCCCAATAGGCCTAAAAGTTATCACGGACAGGTTATACAATACAGGAAAACAGGAAAAAATAAAAACTCATCTGCTATTGAATTACACATGCCCTCTTACCCTTGAGGGTTGCCAATCATCTTCTGCTCTTTCTCAACACTTTAAGCGATTACCCAAATAAGACAGAAAATAAAAGTTAACAAGTACTGAATTCCTAGGATTGTTCATAACCATCTGGAATGATATGGCAGAACAACTTCTTGAATTAAGAAAGGTTGTTTCCTTCACTTGCTGCATGGAAGAATATATGAACTGAGAGTTGTTGAGTCCACTTCTAGCCCCAGCAGCATCACAGAAAATTAACATCAATCCAGAAGAAACAGAACGATGACAACTGGATTCAAAGTGCTCTGGCTGGAGGAAAGTTTCCCTCAGCATGTGTTAACACCCAGCATCCATCAAATATATTATTGTTCATTGGCAAATGTGTGAAAATACAAAGTGAAGCCCCAGAATAGTCCAAATCTGGAAAGCACCTCATGCATTAAAGTTTGTAGACTTGGTTGAAATGGTAGTAGTTAGAGACCTTTATGTGAGCATCAGGACATATTTTCAAGACCAGATGCTAGACTTCAGTGACTTAAAATCATATCTCTGAGGGAAAGCCCTTTTAAAATTCTTAGGCAGAAAATACATGGCTACTGTCATATCATCTGTGGGGCTGATTATTCTCATTTAGAACACCTTTGCACAAAAACAAAATAGAAATGAAAGCATGCTTGGCACCCCTCCCAAAATATATTACACGTGCTAATAAAAAAGACTTTTTTATCCATATAAACTAGCTGATGATAAAAAGAATAGACACAGCTATTACAATTTTTACATGTGTGATTCCTGAAGCAGGCAAGGTCCTGCCATCACATCACACATGCTTGATGATACACATATTCATATGTCTTCTTTGCAAAGAAAGAGGTAGGTTTGCTGAGCAAATCTGAGTCAGCTGCTCTAGAGCAAGCTCTGCAAATCAGGTTCCTACACTATGCCTTGATTAAAATCCGCACGTGAAACTCCAGCTCTTCCTTGGACAGCCTTTTATCAACTTAGACACAAAAACTTGAAGGAGATAAAAAAAGAGAAAACTTTTAGACTTAATCCTGCATTTCCTTTTAAACACTATGATTCACTGAAAGCATTTACTATTAAAAAAACTCAAGCTTTTCTACTTCTCCCACAGGCTAGAATGCTCACCAGAGTATTATTAAGTCATTTCTCTGAAACCACCTCACCCCTGTTAAGTGTTAGGCTCTCACACCTTGACTAACTGCAGGCAGGAACCAGCAGTGACATCTCGTGTCCATGCTGAGCTATGTTGGCTTCTGTCACCCAAAAGCACTGGAGCAGCCACAAACGTCCCTGCAAGAACTGTCCTTCAGCATGGGAAAACCAGCAAAGGCACAGTTCTGCGCCCAGTCAGCCTTCCAGGGATTATTTAGGTGGCATTGCCAAAATCCTCAAGTTCTTCTGGCAAATGGCTATCACTGGCAATCAAACTCATTTATATTAGAAAGCTGCTTTCAAGAGATTCCTGAAATTTCCCTGATTTCACTTATTTAATTTGGTAAGCAGATTGTGTTGCTGAAAAGTAGATTTGCAGATATCTGAATAAACTGTCACTGTGTGCAAAACACGATACTGAATATAGGCTCACAGAACAAGTGGATTTTTGTCGCTGGACTAGTGCTGTCAAAGAGATGTATAAAAGAAAAAATCACTGCAAAAATTTAATCTCACAGTTTGGTTATGGTGGGCAGAGGTGTAGAGCACCAGATCCTTGATCATCTGTGTACTCATCTGTGCAAGTGCCATAGCCCTGATTTCAAAAGGCACTTCAGTAAGGGGAAAAAAGAAAAACACATTGTATATTAATATTTACATCTACTTATTAGGTACTTGCCTCATTTGCACAGCTACCCTCTTGGATAAAATCCCCACTGCAGATACAATCACATCTGAAGATATTTAAGAAATAAAAACACTTAGCTGGTCCACTGCATTAGATCTTTCCTGTAGTCAGTCTAAACTAATCCAGAATTGCAAAGCACATTTATCAGCCCTCTGAGTGTTCCTGTGAAAGCTTTCCATGTAAAAATGCCATTTGCCTTTTGTGGTGACAGCTATAAATGTGAACTACGAGTCTGAACAGGAAGCAGCATTGATAGCACGGCCAGACCTCCTCCTTTCCTGTCGCCAGCCGGCACAAATGTGAGCTGCATTGCTGGAGAGTACTGCTCTGCAAAAGGGTTCAGAAGGCAAGAATTCATCTCTCAGCTCTCACCACAGAGGATGCAATTGCAGTAGCCCTGCCTCTGACTCATCTGCCCAGCAACAGATCCAGCATTCCTGGCTGGCACAGATGGGGAAACATGAAATACACTTAAAAAACACTAGGGAACAGTTTACTGAAAGGTAGAAATATGCAGCAACAGACAGTGCTTGTCAGCCATGGCCTCGCAAAGGCAGGCTTTGACATCCTCTCAAGCACAGTGCTCCTCCACAGCTCTGCACAGAAGATGAGAGAACTGAGGAAATCACTTATTTAGCCTCTAACTCAGACAAGAGTAACCCACTCTGCTCATTTCATGAAATCCAAGATAAGAAAATTTTACTCGCATACACCAAGGTGCACAGAAGGTACAGTATCAACTCTGTTTTGGAAAGGTAAACAGAAGAACATGACAAATTAATCATTAATTACTACAAAGATGTGTGATGGGATTTCATGCCCTTTTAAATGTTTATAAAATAAGATATACTTATGGATTCTTATTATACAGCCAAATGAATATTGAAAGCAAGCATTATACTTGACGAACACAAGTAAGGCTCTCCCCCTTCAAGACAATCTACTTATTTTATAACATTATTTTATTTACTCTGATACTTCTTCGAGCCTCTTTCTATCACTCCTCTGCCTTCATAGAGCATTTCTAGTTTTGAAGAATGCAGAAACATTTCCTAGGTGAGGAAGGCCAGTATCAAGCCAATATTTTTTATCCTTTATGCTTGCAATGGGCATCGGACTGTGGTGATTTTGACCAGCCTCCCTGTAATAACAAGAGGGTAACATGTAGTTCTCTGTTGTTTAAACACAATGTGCAAGCAGTTAAATCAGGTGTGAAAAAGGTTTGCAGCCTGAACTTTACACATTATAAAAAATGAGATCCTATCAGTGCTAAACTCAGCAGGAAGGGTGGAGTGGCCTCACCTCACTTGTCTTTGCCACACAGGAGTGGGGTCACTCAACTGTCCTGTGCCAAGTCCACTGACAAGGATGGCCAAGGTTTCACCCACCACTGGCACACCCACATTTAATCTTCCCATATTCCAACACCTTCTTTCTTCCACATAGATTATTCATGAAAAGTGCACTACGGAAGCTTGACTTTTTCCAGGAATGTGAAGCACCTGCAATCATCACTCGAATTCCAATCTATGCTGACCGTGCCTGGCCACCATGTAGTCCTCACTTTCAAGGCTGAAATAAACAGCCTGAGGAAGAAGAAAGAGCTTTGAGGACTGAGTCATAAAAGCATTAATGTAATACTCACATCAGCAGCACTGTGGCTTTTTAATTTAAAGCATGTACTCCTTTGAGAATTACCATTATCGCATTTTTTTGCACTCTACCTATTATACAATTCTTTTTGTAAATCTTAACCTGACTGTCATGGCTTCTGAAAAGTAGCAATCGCAACCCCCAGCCACAACCAGCCCTTTAAAAGGGCCCAGAGGGGAAAGCCAGTACATCAATTGTTACAGATTTCAACACGGTTTTTTTGTGTGTGTGCGTGGGGTTGTTTTTTTTTTTGGTTTTTTTTGTTTTTCTTTTTTGTTTGTTTTTTGTTTGTTGGTTTGTTTTTTGTTTTTGTTGTGTTTTTTTGGGTTTTTTTGTTT
>WEIU01009818.1:201644-222725 GCA_013389925.1 Aegithalos caudatus | reverse complement strand
AAAAAAAAAAAAAAAAAAAAAAAAAAAAAGGAAAATACCTCCAATAATTCATCAGCCAGGAGGGCAGAGAGGATTAAAAGGAAGTCTTTAATAGTCAACATGTGCAAATCTCTTTTGGAAATGAGCCAACATACTAGATCAAGATGGATTTTTGCAAGAAAACAAATTTGTTTTGTACAAGGTAACTACAAGTTACTACTGCTGTGTGAGCAGAGAAGCAGACTATTAAATATAAAAACTCTTCCATGACATCTTCTTAAGCATGTTTTCCAACAGTCCTGAAGTGCTGCCTCTCTTGAAATTTCATTTTATACATGCAAGTTCCTTTTGCTTTCTAAAATGAAGAATGCACTCCACTTCCTTGCCTGAGTTTTCAATAGCAAAAGGTTTGTGGCAGCACAGCCTTATGTGCCAGGACTGGAAACATTTCCAGAATCATGCTAGAACTCCTCATACATTCTGCATTTAGCTGGGAATTTGTGTTTGATTCTTTAATCTCCAAATACACTCTGCAGGTAGTGTACCTGATAGAGTACCATGAGATAAAGCCCTGAAGGGAAGAAGGGCTCAAGAAAGCTGGTTCATCTTCAAGGATCATCCCCTCCAAGCTCAGGAGTGATGCATCCCAACACAGTAGAAGTCAGGCAAAAAGGACAAGAGGCCTCCATGAATGAACAAGGAGTTCCTGAGCAAACTTAGACACAAAAAGGAAGTCTACAGATGGTGGAAGCACAGACAGGTAGCATGCAAAGAATAAGAGTAATTGTTTGAGTAGTCAGGGATCAGGTGAGAAAAGCCAAAGCTATGACAGAATTAAATCTGGACAGGGATGTCAGGGCAACAAGAAAAGTTTCTATAGAAAGTTGGTGATAAAAGGATGACTAGAAGAAGGAAATGGGCAACCTGATTACATGGCACAGGGAGAAGGTTGAGGTTCTCAACAACTTTTTGCCTTCATCTTCACCAGCAAGTGCTCCAGCTACAATGCCAGGAGAGAATGAAGGATCCCTCACTGTAGGACACAATCAGGTTTGAGACCATCTGAAGAACCTGAAAGTGCACAAGTCCATGAGACTTATGGGTGTTCCTGAGGGATCCATACTGAGATCAGCACAGGTAACATCTTTGTCAGCCACCTGGGCAGTGGGATGGAGTGCAGCCTCAGCAGGCTTGCTGACAACACCAAGCTGTGTGTCCAGTTGCTGGAGTGAAGGGATGGCATCCAGAAGGACACTGATAGCCTGGAGAGGCTCATAAGAACCTCTTGAAATTCAACAGGACTGAGTGCAAGGTCCTACACCTGGGTTGGGGGCAAACCAAACATAGGCTGGGTCTTAGGGATATTTCTTGACTGAAGAAAAATCCAGACCTTGAGGTCATGATAGGATTCATTCTTTACAAATTGTACTGATGTCATTAGTCTATAGGTGGTAGTAGACAGAAATAAAGTTTAAAAAGCCTGCTGCTCTATGGTGGTGCTTAACACAAAAACAAAAACCAAACAAAAAAAAACAACAAAAAAAAAAAAAAAAAAAAAAAAAAAAAAAAAAAAAAAAAAAAAAACCAAAAAAAAAAAACCCAAAAAAAAAAAAAAACCACAGAGAAATTCAAGGTGAATCAGACTCTCTTCCTTAGATCCTTAATAGTTTTTCCTATGTGTTGTCTGAAAGCATATTAACACTGCAGAATCCTGATGTTGGCCCAAATGTCACATTTAAGTCAGTTTCCAATTATTATCTTACTATTTATATTCATTTTCCCTAAATGGAGCACTGGTGTAACACAATAAATCTGCTGTGGTCATATACATTTCAAAGATTTGACAGGCTGGACAGCTGCAGAAGCCCTGTATGTATTTCAGATGACCTAACTTTTTTGATCAACATATACTGATGCAATAATAATCAGTGGAGGCAGAGGAGAAGGGTGTATTCCAAGCAAACTATGCTTGTGTAAACCTCCTCCAACTGTTATTTCAAGTCACATTTGCTTCCATGTATCCATATTCTTAAAATGCTTTTATACCTTGTGTTACTCTTTTGACTTGACTGTTGCTATAAAAGGAAAAATGTTCAGAGCTACAGTATTGTTTGTCTCTGGAAGATCAGTGGAAATATGCTGTATGTCAAAGTAAAGGTTGTACAACTTGTAACAGACATTGCATCTCATGCAAATGCCGTGAATATTGGCTGCACTTGATACTTTACTGACACTAGAATCACCAAACCTAACAGTAAATCATTAAAAATGATCAATAAAACCCTCAAAAAAAATCCATGAGAAATTGCAGTTGTATTTCATAATACACAAGCAAAATCCAACATAATTTCTCTCCAGGCCTGCGAGCAACTGATTCCTTAGTATAGTATTTTGTATGTCCCATAATAAGACAACACAAACCCGGAGAGGTAATCTTTGCTAGGTTAAGTTATTTAGATGTCTTCCTGAGTTAAGAAATATTGGAAGGATAAAAAAATAAAAGCAACAAATTATGTGAAATATTTACAGTCTTTCACTTTAAAATTACTCACATTCAGGCTTCTGAAAGACTGCTCAGTGAAGGAACTCCCCTGTGTATGTTCCTTTAGCCCATATCCTTGATGAAAAATGTCACCATGAATTTGCTAGACTGAGAAGGTATGTAGTAGTCCAGCCATTGTTTGTTTGGTTGATTTATCTTCAAAGAGCAATTTTACAGACTATACATCCTAAATGTTCCTGTATAGCAAAAAGATTGTATTTCATCATCGCTTGGATTACACTGGGGTACTAATCAGTGAGGGGAGGGAGGAGTATCTAAATTGTCATCATCACTTTCTCAGAGGTCTCCCACAAGGATGCTCCCTCACAGGTCATAGCTGAGAGCACACCATGGACATGGAGTTTACACATTCTTAGAACAGCATTAAAGGCTCTCTGACAGCGAGCCTTTAAAGTACCTTATCTTGCTTTAATGCTCATTAGAGAATAATTAAGTAGGACTAATACACTCACAATGGAGTTTACATGAATGGTTCAAGAATGCCTGCATTATGCTCCAATTATTTTTTTCAGAGAGAAAAGTAGTGTCCAAACATAGATCCTATAAAACATATTCAGTTCCCACCACTAAATATCACAAGTTGTACCTCACAACTTCCCTCAATACTTTCTCATGACCTAACAATCCACAACTTCTCTGTGGCCTGTAATTTATTTCCTATTTCCCCATCAACACAGTGTAAACCATCAGAGCAGGGAATCAGTCTATGCCATGCTATGAAGCACTCCAGATCAGTTCTGTGTAATCCTTGGCAAGTCTTTCCTGAAAAAAACAAACAGGAAACTCTGTGCACTAAGTCATGGAGCTCCTCAATTCTTAGCTACAAGCCTTTCAATACCACAATAGTTTTAATTTAAATGATTGGTGATGAACAAATATTCTTTCCACATGTATCGTGCACTTCAACACACTACTGACAGTTTTAAAAACTCATGCATTAAAAGAATTGCCTAGATATGTATTTAAACAATTAAGTCATTATTAATTCAGTAATGCTGTAACAGGCTTTTAGAAATTACAAAAGAATCCTTTCCCATGACATACATCGATATGATATTTGTCTATCTAGGTGATCTGCTTATTATTCACTAATTTAATTCTTTCTTGAATTATGTAGCCACAAAATACACAAAGAACAAAGTTACCCTCTGTAATTATTTAACAGGATAAGTTTCAAAATCCTGACAAGCCAAACTAACTAAAGACATCTTAGTGCCATTACAGGACCTCCCAACTCACTTGGCACCACAGGGTTAATCTCACACATTTGATATTCTACCTCAAACAAGAATAATTGTAGTAAGAACCAAGGTCTTATGCTAGCTTTATTAAGACCATGCTACTTCAAAACACAACAGTAAAAAAGCCATGCAAATGGAGATGAATGGAGCACAAGCCACTGAGGTAATTAAAAATGTATTTTCCATCTCCTAGTAATTGAATTGTGTACAAGCTGCAAGTTAATGAGGTCATCTACCCTCGAGCACTGACAGGAAAGCAGGAATAATTATCTTTCAATTTCTTCTTATGTAGCAATTAATTTTAACCATTCGCCTACACCCCACTCCCACTTCCCTCACTCCAGTCAGTCAAAGTCACGGCTAAGCGGAATTGACAAGCAATTGATACAGTGGCGGCACAGAGCCACCGAGGCGGGCAAGGTAATCAAGGGGCTGCAGCTGTTGAGGGCTAAGCGCTTCCAGGTGAATGTCACCTGAGATTTTGCATTCTGCCACTCGGAGGACTTGGGGGACACAGTAGTGCCTGATGGCACATCTGGTGCCATGTGGGCAGGGAGTGGACATCGCTGATTTGGGAAGAGAACAGAAGGATGGACAAGGATTGATGAATGGACAAGACTAGAAACAAAATAGTCTTTTTTTTTGTTTTTTTTTATTTTTTCTTTCTTAGGGCTCATCTACTGTCATTAAGTAAACTACAACAATTTTTTTTTTTTAAGTGTAATACAATGCCTTGGCTTTTAACTCAAAAACTCAAACACCAATTAGACTCAAACCCTTATGATGCTTCCTGTGACCATCTGACATGGACTTACTCTACACTTTAAAAGAATGAGACACATGTCAAATCAAATCTGTGAAAGCAGGACATAAAGGGGAGTTTGGCACTTGGACCTGTGGCACTTTGACCAAGGCCTCACAATCTCTATGCAAATGTCCACATTTATTGGGCTGGCAATCTCTGTGGTCCTCCCTTTGGCCCGCACCATCTTTCAACAGCTAAAAGGAGCAGTTCTGTTCACAAAAAAGCAAGCAATACCACCAATGTAACAAAAGGACTTAAACATTTCACTAAAATGATCAAGATAAAGGAAAGGGACTTAAGTGTTTGGCTATTAACTAATTATTAACTAATAACCAATATATATCCAACTCCTACCTTTTCTCCCTCAGTGAGGACAACAAATGTTGTTTAGGACATTGCTTGCTAGGTGGAGTGCACAGGATGGCCATCTGTGTCCATACCAAAATGACAACATGTCCTCATGGGTCAGTGGCATATCAACTTGTCCCAGCTGCACTCAAGTTAAGCTTCTTCTACAATTACTGATTTTTACTAGCAGTTTTAGAAAGAAACCTTTTCCCAATGGCAAAAAATCTAACTCAGATATCTTACATTCATGAAATGACAATGATCATGTCTTACTCACCTGTCTGAGCAGAGCAGCAAGCCTGCTTGCCAAGTAAAAGGTCTTTGTATTTGCAAGATTTCCTACATGCACTACAATTCAAGAGAAACTCCATAAAAATGGCAGAAATTATTTAGTGTCAGCAGTGGTGTAAAGAGAGAAGAAATCTCAAGAATTTGCCGTGGACTCCCAGGTCATGATCCATCTGCCTCCTCTGAATACACTTACAAGCCATTTCCAGGGGTTGTTCTGAAGTTGATTCTACTAATTTCAGGAGTTTCCAACAAATGTGGGGTTTTTTAGATGAGCATAGTTGTCAAAGTAAAGTTCAGCAGAGAAGGTGGCAGAAGTCAGTCCCTGGTGTTCTACCTCATTAGAAGTGCAAACAATGGTTACTGTGTGGGTGAAAGTAGGCAACACCTGGAAAAATGGTACACATAAAGGTCACCTCAGCTTCAGTATAAAATTAGCATAGGGAATGAAATCAAAGGCAAGCAAATGCCAACATGTACACACTGGAGGGAAAAGGAGTCGTCGCTTTCTTTTGAGCAGATAAATAATATAAGAATACATGACAGTGCAGTAATACAGCAATAGCAGTAATTCCTATACATTTATTTTATTGCTTCACTTTCTATATTCTTTGCAACAGACTCTTCTACTCTTCTTCCTGTTGATGCTGCTTTTCACAATCTGAAAGCTGTCAAGGTAAATATAAATAGACCAGTAAGTGGAAAATAAGTTTTTTCTCCTGAAATGAAGATCAAGTTTTGCTTCAAGCAAGAAACTTCATGGTCTCCATTTCTCACAGCACAGGAAGATGCCTGATGCAATTCTGTAGCACATGCACAGAGCAACCACCTCACAAGTATCAGCAAAAGGGGTTCTTAACAGAAAAATTTATGCCTTTTACTTTTTTCCTTGAGTGCTGAGAAGCACTCAAGAGACTAGAAATTAAATGTGTATCTACTTTGAGAAATCACAGATGAAAACAAGAGCACTGACTCACATTTAGTCAACCAGAAATATTCTTGTATAATTGCAAAACAAAACCCAAAACTTTAGTTCAAAATTTAAACAAGAATTAAACAAACAAACCAACCAAACCCCAAATCACAACAAAGCAATAATTCAACTTCCCCTCCAAAGCCCCAGTACTTAACTAAGAGAAGTGCACATCTGGGACCAGTTGTGAAGGTTGGTGACAAGTCCACATGAACAGCAATCAGTAACAGTGTTACAAAAGAAAGCACATCCATAGAGCTACTGTTCATCACTCATAATTAAACTCATTTGAAAACACTACACACATGGACATGATGGAGAGACATGAATTGTACTACAAAGACAAAATCATTCTCAGTGGTTAGAGTTAAGTGTTGTCAGTCAATCCTAACCATTTCACAGCCAGCTCTCTCTCTCTAATGGCAGATTAAACTTGGCAGACTTGATGGGGCGTAATAAACTTCATGTATCTACCACTCCTCTTTTTGTAAAGCTAGGGAATGTTCATCCCTTTAGGTTCACTTCAGAAAGCCCAGATAAAACACAGCGATCAGTTTCCATGTCCTCTGGAGGTTCTGCATTAGAAGGGAAAGTTCAAATACATGTGCACAAAGTGAGAAAGTTACTTGATGCTCTCTCCTGTGTCTGAAATGCAGAAGGACAGAGCAACAAAGCACTGACTCATAGTGCTGGGGATCAAAGAGCAAAGACAAGGCTTCAGCAGCAGCAGGTCAACATTATGTGGCTTCTTCTCTGAACATAAAGTTTGCTGTGCCAGATAAATGGTCCCTCCTGGGAAGCACCCTGCCTCACACAGCAAAATAGGGGATGGTGCCTCACTAGAGCAGGTAACCTGGACCATTTTCTGTGGTTTGTTTTCTAGGCATCTCCCAGCATCCAAAAGTGTTGTCATTGACTATTTCTAAGGCACAACCCTACTTTATCCTCTCAGTATCTGTTTCCAAAACTATTGTCCATCAATTTGACTGCTTTCTCCTTGAACCTGCAAATACTGTGTGTCTGCAGCCTTCTGTGGCAATTGATTTTCAAGTTTTACTACCCACTATGTTAATACTTTCTCTGCATGCTTGACTTCTGATTTGTTTATAAGTCTCATTATGCCAACAGTGTCCGTTTCCCTGTTCTTCAATCATGAAAGAGTAGAAACAAGAGGTAGTTGCTCCTAAAGCTCAGTATAAATCACAGCACTTCAAAAGGAGAGGAAGAAGAAAGAAAAAAGAAAAAAAGGATACTTCTCGCCATCAGATGCAAACATCTTGTCCTAATAGTAAAAAGGTTTTAGCTGAAATTCAAGATGATACTATTTTCTTACTTTCAGCGATTTTTAATGTCCCATATTTACGACAGACTTATTTAGCACTCATGATAAACTCACTTGAGTTGTATGACATGAAAATGACATGACATTTTTAAAAAAGAAGGAAGAAGGAAAAAAAGTGTTTAGATGGGTTCTTGAGTAGAAGGTAAATTGTGATTATTCCAGAATAAACCATTTGTGATATTTTTTAATACTTAGCACTGACATTTTTTCTTTCACANTATATATATGTTATATCTCCACATTAAAATGTTTCGGAAATGTTTCCCCCTTCTTGCAACACACTTCTATATCAATTTTATATGTCCAATTTCTGTAAATGTAAGTCTTCAGATGTACTGCACACCCTGTTCCACGCACTATTTTCCCTGCCTTCTCCGAAGGGTCACAGAGGTCATCTACACAAAATATAGTTTTACAGGAAATTTCACACCAATAGGGAAATAATTGATTGTTTCTTTGGGGAAAAAAAAACCAACAAAACCCCATACAACAATACAAACAACAGCAACAACAACAACAACAACAACAACAAAGAAGAAAAACAAACAAACCAAACAAAAACGCACAAAAAAATCCACACAAGAAAAAACCCAACAGATCTTAAAAGAACTCTGACCCTATCCACTAAAGAGGATATCCACTTATCACACAAGCTTGTGCACATCAAAGGTCTGTGGCAGTCCAAATAGTGACTCTGGGAGATCCAGGCATGAAGAAAACTACCTGAGGTATAAATTATAGCATTAAAGCTGCCTCTGGGCCAGGGCATCCATTTTGATGACCATAATGACATTTACTGAAGGTCCTTGATAGTCCTGGTGGTTCTCTCCAGCTCTTCAACTATCAAATCATGGTTATTTCATAGGATCTAACTAAGCCTCACAGAACAAGTTGCTGACTGTCCTAATCCATAATAATATTCTTTAAGAAAACCACAACTGATATTATTTGTTGTTAGTACTACTTTAATTTCAAAAGCATCTTCATTTGAAGGCATTTCCATTCACCAGCTGGCTCAATATTTATTTCTCATCCTCCCTCTTCCAATCACATGAAAATTAGAGGATAGGCAGAAGATAATAAAGCAAAAATTGAAGATTTCAATGGGTGTTTAGGGAATAATCTATGGAAACAGCATGAATTTCTGCTTAAAACAATGGGGAAATTCTATTACCTCCAGACACCGTCATTAAAACACTGCATATTAGTTCCAGCTAAGTCAATGTTTCTAAAATAGAAAATTCGGATGTAATAAAGTTTGATTAAATTTTTTGGAAGTGCCATTGTCCCTACCTGTCCAAAGACTTGAATAGAAGTCAGCCATGTTCAGTTACAGCAGGCTTAATATTTCCTCAGAGACTCTACAAAAGTCAATTTATTGTCTCTTGGCATCAATACTGATTTACTTGGATATTTTTTATTTTGCTCTTTTCATTGAAAATGTTCTTCCTTTATTCCCTTCTCATAACTGAAATATTGTATTCCTTAGGTATTGCCTGAGAGGAGAAAATTATTTAAATTTCTCATGTATAGGTGCTTATTTTACCTTACTGAGTTAGAAAACCAGAACTTGTATCAGAAGTTGAGATATATGGCTCACCACAAATTATACTTTGTAATTCTGATCAGCAGAAATTATATATTTCATATTTTCATTCTGTTCACATTCAAAAAAGATATTTAACAATCCAGTATTTAATTGAATAAAAGAAAAAAGCATCCTAGAATTTTGAAGAAACACTTTCTGTGACATTTAGAGTATTCCGATGACTTGCTCCTTTTCCAAAGCATGATTCTATTGTATGACTGTTAAAAGGTAAATCCTCAATAGCATATAGTGTACTTTAGTTTTTACAATTATCTTAAGGAGAGAAAAGAAAAACTCAGGGAAATGCTACAGGCCAGCACTGCCTCACAGCACATTTTACACTATTGACTGTTGACATCAGTCTAAGAGAAAAAAATAGAACTTAAAATTATCACCATCCTTCACAGAAAACCTTATTTTTCATTATAGATATTTTATGACAAATAACATAGAGCCCTACTCAGAAGAAAATGCACAATGCTTTCAATGCCCAGTCTGCATTTGTGCAGGACTGAACTTGAGCAAAATAGTGCTGCCCTGTAGCACAGCATAAAATAAGTCCAATAGAGACAGACTGCAAGATCAAAGTAGCTATACATCCCTGCTTTTCTTCCATTTCCTAGAATACTTCGCCAGACCTGGGTTTCTTTCATGTCCATCTTTTAAAACAGTCATTTAACACCTGAGTTTATTCCAGCTATAAGTCCCCCCTTTTAATATCTCCAGCTAATTTGAGAATCCTTATACAGTAAAATCAAAATGGTTACTTAGTAAACAGCTTTGAAAGTCTGACTGAGAAAGGGAACCAGCAAAAACAAGCAGCTGGTTTGCTTTCTCCCTGCACCTTTTAGTCTCTCTAAGGGAATTTCTACTGATGCCTTGGGAAGGCTGACCTGGAACAGAGACTGGACAGAGCCAAGAGAATAAAGCAGATATTAATTAAAAGGCCTTTAAGGAGACACCTTGGGCAGGACAAGAGCCTGACCAGGGCTACACCCAAGTTGGACACTAAATGGTCACAAAATAGACAACTGACCATAACGTCTCACACTTTTATAGGTTTTGGTCCTTTTGCATATTGGGGTTAACTGTCAAATTACAGCTTCAGATTATGAAGTCCCATCCTTCTTGTTTTCTCCCTTCAGCCCGCTTTTGGGCCTGAAACTTGTAACCATTGTCCTTGGTCTCCAGCAGGAAAAGGATTTGTTTTGTCTCCCTATTCTGTTAAGAGCTGACACTCAGTATGAGGCTCAGAACTGCACACCTAGGCAGCACAGAATCTGAAAAAACATGGAAGCTAAAACTTAAAGCATCACCACCATAAGTGAAAATCACAACTTATCATAGTGGCTTTTCAGACAGAAACACACACAAAATGGGCTGGTCAATGACCCACTGGAATGCCAGGACACTTCAACACCAGTTAAAATAGAATTTTTTTTCAGTCCTAAATTAAGTAAAAATTAAGCATACAGCTTCTTCAGTTTATTCCTAAGAGTTATTCACCTTCCCAAGCATGTGAAGCCACTTTTCAAGTTCAAGATCAGCTAAATCCTTACCTTCCTCCAGCAGTGATGTCTACATGCGATTGCAAATGTATCTAGAAAATAATAACACTGTGACAAAGTTTGCTAACTGAGGTGTTGGAGAGGTCTACCTGCATTTCTGAAGCTCTCCTTCTGCTCTCTGTAACAACAAAATGTATGCTTAGCAAGATCCCAATCACCTCTTCATAATTCTTGATCTCTGCTACACTGTGGCTTCTCTGACAGGCAACTGTACACCTTTTTCACCTAGAAGGCTTGCACTGTGAATTAAAATGTGACTTTCTTCCTTCCAATAAAATAGAAAGGGAAATCAAAACTAATTTTCCCTTAGGTCCTTCCCTCCCCCCCTCCAGTTTATGTGGCACAGACCAGCCTGCAATAATCAAACCAGAGCCATTTAGTGTATAGTCTAGTCTTGCTGTGACTAATAGGATGATTGGTTGTATAGCTTCTTTATGGTTGTTCATTATATCACCCTTACATAAAGTAATTTAATTTCAGTGGGATAATTAGGGTATTTCTAATCTAACTGATAGTCTGAATGAAATGAGATTCTCAGAGGGAGATTTGTGTACCAGGAGATTGGTGACCTCTGGCCCCAATTTTCACACAATGTATTAAGCTGACAGCCTTATTTCCAAGCCTTGCTGCACTGGCTCCTCACCACTTGTGCAGATGTATGTGAAACAGACAGCAACTCTGAATGAGGCTCTTCCACCCAAAATCCCATTATTAGGGGAAATTGTAATTTTTTTATTTGAATCACAGAAAGATAATCAAGGCCATCATTCATGAGCTGGAAATACAGCTCAGTTATTTTCTGCCATGCAAAACATGCATCTAAATTCTTGATTTTAGACTGTGCCTTCCAGGGCAACATCAAATATATCCTCCATTCACTTGATCAACATCTACACTTTTCTAAGTATTAAAAAGAAAAATTTCCTTTTCACGTTTTCCAGAAACACATGCAAAACTTGAAGAAAGCAGCTACTGGCAAATTGAATCAAAGCCATATTTTATTTATGAACCAACCCCCCAAGTTTATCTACCTTTTGCTGTAACCCATAGCTGTTTTACAAAAGTCAAGCAGACCAGACCTGACTGATTAACAGACAAGATGCTCCATTTCTTCACTGGCATTTACGTCTCAGCTCCCTTCTTTCCATATCTGCTCTTAGAAAACTGCCATAGTCCTCTCCCACATCTGTAGAGCACCATCCCGACTCAGACCAACCCAACACTCTGAAAGCTGCAAAAGCCTTTTTCCTTCAGTTAAAAATGGACTGAATCTCAGTTCTGTAACCAAACCCCTCCCTCATCATACCTGCAGTATTGTCCCTGCAGTTACACATTCCTCTGCTGATCCTTGGCTTTACAACAGGTGATACCCTTAAACTCCAGAAAGCCTCACCCACAGACCTTTGAAATTATTTCCCTGTGATTAGTAAACCTTTTCAACCTCAACAGTTTAGCCTTTAATCCTAAGAGCTAATAGAAGCAGAAAAGGCCTCACAAACTGAGGAAAACACTTTGTTCTGTCACATAATTTGGTTTTAGTGTTCCAATATTTGATTTAAAGACAGCAAATAAATTATATGAGCTTTCAGGCTTTTTTGTCCCAGGGTGGCATAAACAGTTCAAGCAAGAGACTGAAGACTGAAAGTGTCTTTTCCAGACACCATAGCATCCTGTATACAGTGAAGTCAAGAGTTCACACTAACTCCAAAAGCATTATAATTTCACCTACAGCGCTACAGTTACACACAAATGATCAATACACAATGTCAAATATATATATACTGTGTGTCTATCAAATATCTATTTTGCATATCTATAGACACTCATTTTGTATGTGTGTACGTATGCACAGAAACATATTAATATATTTTCTATTTCAATGTAATAAAGCCTAATTAAATGAAACCTCAGCAGTTGTACTTGAGCACAGATGAAAATATATTATCTACAGTATTTATATCTCAACACTTAAATCAATAGAGTTCATACAAGGGTAATTATTTTCAAGAAATTATTCTGCAATTAGCCCCTTTTAAAGAGACCTATGTAATTTTAAAACATCAAAACCCAATGAACTGCTACATATTATAGCTACCTCTGTGCACATCCATATTTTAAGCTCATTGGTGGTGGGGATAATACCAGAATAAGAGCCAACCTCAAGCTTTATTTCACTCAGTCTCTCACATGACCATTTTTCAGTAATGGTAATTTATATTCTGCATTTTTCACCAAGCCTTGCACTTGCAGCTATGTTGGGAATTTGTAGCTGGAAAGTCACTGACCTGAAATAGGGTAGTGGCTGTTTTACAAAAGTCATGGTCTTGTCAGGGCCTGTTTAAGAGACTCCTGGGTTCAAGGTTCCTTGACATTATAAAAAAAAAAAGATCTCATTATAGTTTAGCAGGCCAATATGAAGCTCTCATACAAGGTGTAAAGAGTTATATACTAGAGAGGACAGCTTAATTTCAAATACATTTTCAAGAAAAGATAGTGTCAGTCAAAAATAGCTTTAAAATAGTATAATATTTTATAGGATCTTCCTCAGATGGGTACCTTAAAACTTCACAACTTATTATTCTTTGTCAAAAGAAGTGAAAACACCTCCTTACAACATTTGCAAATAATCTTGTATCAAGTGATAGCCCAAAATATAAAATACCTTCTAAAGTAAATCAATTTTACATTAAATCATAAAGGTTAGAAGGTAAAAGAGAAAACAAATACATTATTATTATATTGGTGTATTTAAGACAGTTTCAGAATGCTCCATTTCTGTATCTGCCATCAAGTCAAGACAATTCAGTATTAATCTGTACTTTGGACAGATTTTCATTGATTCTCCTTTACAGTGTATTCTGACATCTGAGATGAAGTGTTATAGACACATTTCTACATGAAGGATTTGATTTCCAAAAAAATCAACTGTTAGTGAGTATATTTAATTTGAGCATTGCATGCTAATTTACACAACATGGAAATTGTATTTATAGTCAGCTGTGAACCCATTCATTTGTACAGGTTCATCATTCTACACAAACAGAAATGACTGCCCTGAAGTCCTGGCAAGATGTTCCTTTCCTCCAGCCAAGAGCCTTAGCAAAACTCTGTTATCTCAGTCTGCTTCTGTTCTGAACCTTTTCAAACCTGTCAAAACTTAGTTTCTTGTACTTTTAAGAGAAATCAAGACTGAGCAACTCTTTGGTAACCTGAAGGTCAATTATTTCTCTAGAAAGATAGATAAGTAAGAGAGCATCAAGCTGCAGATTATTTTTATTCACTTAGCCTTCTGCTGGACTGAACAGTGTTTTATTTACAAGTCAAGGCAGGCATAAGGATAATCTCACTTGGAAGAAGGAAAACACAGTTAAATCAAGAGCAGAAAATTATATTTTTTTTAAGTTGTGCCCTGATATCAAGCTGATAGAGAACACAAAAATATCTTCCCTTGCCTTTAGAAAAATAAATAATACAAAAAACCCCTTTATTCATAGAACAGTTACTGGAGTGACAAATTGCTATGGTATAGTATGGAAAGTGTCAAGGAGAGAGAAGACATCTACTTTCACATATTTCAGCAAGATTCAAACCATGCCAGCATTAGTGATAAACTTCAATCACAAGAAACCTCACTAAAGCTCCATTTTCAAAAGCTACAACTGCTAGGAAACATTATTATAAAATTGCTTTATTTCTTAGCCATTATATTGCTGCCACCAAACAAAATACTTAAGCTAAGAAATCCAGACTATTTCAGGAAAAGTCTTGAAGAAGCATCACTGTCATCACTGTTTGGAGATGGGAGGAAAAGAAAACAAAATGTTAAGTAAAAAGCATTCTTACTCAAGTGTACAAGTGTAACTAATCAAGTAATCTTTTTTTTTTAAATTTTTTTTTTTTAAGCAGTCTACCCTTGTTTTCCCCCCTGAATTTTATTAAGGTGCAGGGTTTGGATCTTGACTTTAAGCACTACACAATATTAAAATACTCTGTAAAATTACTTCAGCATTGCCATGAATGATGTCACAAACAAAAAAAAAAAGGCAAATCATACAACTCTTAGTGCAATTTTTCAGTGTTTAAAACACTCAAGATTCCGCAGAAAGAAGTTATCTATATTGATGTGTTATATAAAACTCATTAACTATCACAACAAACTTTGCTACCACATTTCAGTACAACCCATGTAACTAAATCAAGAGTAATTCTCCAACATTGCAAGAAAGTAAAAGTTTTAAAAAGACAAATACACTGTCCACTAGAAAATTTATACATCATTCACACTTTATGCCTTATCACAGTCTTGCCATTTTTTCCTGGGAACAGCAATTGTTTAGCTTGTTTCCTCCATGGTCTCCAGTGATTACTGGAATCACATTTCTAGGGTAAACAAGGTGAAAAAACCCTCTTTCCCATTGTAACATTTTTCTGTCAGGAAGGTTTGAACCAAAGTAGGCCTCTCAATAAGTTTTCTAATCCAGACAGATAAACTGGGCTAAGATATCTGACAGCTGTTTCAATCTCTTCATCATCATCTGAAACAATCAGTACGCATTAGAGAGTACTTTTCCCTTTACAAAGGTGATAATTAGATAACAAGCTGAGATTAAAGTAATTACAGTTAGACAGCTGGCAAGGCAGCACAGTCATGTTGAAATATTGTTGATACTTCAGCATCTGGTTCTAATAACAGCACAGGCTAAGAGATTTTACATTAATTACAGAACATAATTTAATATAAACATATTTAATTACAATTGATGAGCGATAAACTGTTCAAGAATGACTTAACCCCTTACACATGTCAAAATGATTGGAACTTCATATATATCTTTCTACTTTAGGAGCAAGCTACAGTCAGTATGAAAGGTTAGGAATCTCCAATTTTAAGAAAGCACTGTAACTGGAAAGATGAATTATTGATACATTTAAAAGATCTAATTTAAAAACAAGTTAAAAGTACAACCATACTACACAATTCAAGACTGACTTCATTTCGGCAGAATTGTAGCTAAGCCCAAAATTGCTATCTCAAAAATTCCACAACAATGGCCACCCAAGCCTGAGGCATCTATAGGTCCCTGGTGCCTGTATAGTTTTCCCAAGGATGCTGTTAATTCCCTCTGATCTTATCAATACTAGGCAACACAGAGCCCCTGCTCTTTTGTAATCCAGCTACAAGGACCTGCTCCAAGAGTGCAAGAGCCCTCCCGTATATTTGAAAAAGTTATTGGATGAGACACCAAACAGTTGTAGCAGTGTTGATCCAGGAAGGTAGTGACCCTAATCATTAACTTTCTCCATCACTCTTGCTCTTGTGTCCCTCTCTGGTCAGCACTACTGGTTTCCTGTATGCACCTAGAAAAAACTGTTTGGGGTTGGGAAGGGCCAAACAAGAGCACTACAGCATAAAAAATGACAGCAGTGGCAAATAAGAGTGGAAATCAGACAAGTTAATTCCTCTATTAGGAAGAAAATGAGAACAGTTGCTTAAGCTATTAGAGAATATCAAAGGACACCACGAGAAAGGTGAAGGGCCTTCAGGGGAAGCCATGTGAGGAGTGGCTGAGGGCACTTGGTTTGTTCAGCCTGGAGAAGAGGAGACTGAGGTCAGACCTCATTGTATTCTTCAACATCCTGATGAGGAGCAGTGGAGGGTGAGGTACTGTTGGAAGGTTTAGCTTCTTCACCCAGACTCTGATTGGGCACTGGAACAGGCTCCTCAGGTAAGTGGTCACAGCACCAAGCCTGTGTGAGTTCAAGAAGTGTTTGGACAACACTCTCAGGTACACGGTGGGATTCTTGGGGTGTCCTGTACAGGACCAGGGGTTGGGCTCAATGATTCAGATCCCTTCGAGTCCCTTCAAACTCAGCATATTCTATAAGCATGGTCTGGCCATGCAGGTATATAAAAAAATTATTGCTTTTGGGCTCCTGCCTGACACTCCCTGTAGTCAGGTAACTCCTTGTGCCTTAAATGTCTCCTTGCAGGAATATTTTTATGTTTGCATCCAAAAAAGCCAAAGATTGGATCTGATCAACACCAGTCTATTCAAAAATAAAAATCTTCTGATATCTTGGACTTCTTCATTTGAAAGGATCAATAAAAAAACCCCAGAGACAAGAAAGGCTGGGTAGTCTGTGATCCTGAAGATGGCATGAAATATGAATAATAAAAATTAATAAATGTGCACGAACCATGTTGCATAACCCATTAAAGTACATATTAGGTCAAACATGTATTAGCTTTGGTTTTCACAAAGAAATAAAGTCAGAAAGGTGAAACTAAAATTGTATCAAAAGACAGCATACATTCTCTAATATAATTTGGCACTTTTATTCTATTCTAGTCTAACTTTTTTCCCCCTCCATCTTCAAACAGGCAAGAAAGAAATCAGCTTACTGCTTTAGGAAAGAAACAGAAAAAGTAGACCCAAAGCAAAGCTACAAACATATGTAATTCTCTTTCTCAAGCCAACCATCATTACAGTTGTTCACACATCAAGGATATTTTTGTAGCACAGCTTACCTTGTACTGGCCATGGACATTCATTCAACAGCCTATGCAGTGTTGCGACAGTTCTAATTAGCACAGTTCTTGCAGTATGTTCAGCTAGCTATAATACTTCTGTTGAGACTGTAAAATCACCTTTTTATGAGCCTGTTCCTCCGGTTCCCACTCAAAAGAAAACAGGCATCTAGTATATAATATATATATAACAGGGCTATTGAAAAACAAGCAAATAAATGTAGCAGAGATCCTGTGAGGTGGTATATTACAAAAAATACCCTAAACCCCAAAAAACCCCAGTGAAATATTACACTCAAGAGAATGCCAAGGGGAATGCTCAGGGGCTTTGGTCCCTTGATTAAAAGATTCAATTATATGTCTCTTACAGCTACTAGGTCAGCAAAGGTAATTAATATATTTTGGAAATTGATGAGTACTTTCAATTTTTATTTGAAAGCTTCTATACAAATTTAGAGTCCTTTATTTCAGCAAACCTCAAACAGTGGTAATGGATTTCTTCGAAATAATCAATGTTGATCTCTTTGCTCCAAACTTCTTTAGCAACGTGTATTACACTTCCCTAGGTAAAAATATAGAGAAAAACCGCATCATTTATCTGTGTTGTAAAACAAACAGCTTACTTCAAGGAGATGCTCAAAATAATGAGCCCTTTGGAAAAGTTAAAGAACTCAGTAGGCCTCCACACAACTAATTCAAGAGAAATCATGAGGAGCCTAGTTTCCCCCACACTACTTCCCTTATTTTCTAATCAGTCTTTTTACACTTGCGGACAAATGAGGCATTCCAAAGATGTAGCTAAATGAAGGATAGTGAGTGCTACCTACTTGAACAGATTTTTCCTATTACAAATAGTTTTTCTGTGTTTCTTCCAAAAAACCCCCAAATCTTCATTTTTGGCCTTGTCTGGGATTCAGCACCACCAGTTATGTCAACAGAACTGTGACCGTAACTTATTATCCCATCAACACAGTGCATTAAATAATTTTCTTTGCAAGGCCTCCTTTCGGCCCTACCAAAAAAAAAAAAAAAAAAAAAAAAAAAAAAAAAAAAAAAAAAAAAAGTTTTGAAAAAAATTTAAACATTTTAAGCCTTCATGAGGTAAAATTAATCCCAAGTAAACTAGAGTTGCACTTTCATTGGTGGAAAGAAACTGAGTATAGGATAAATATGAAGTGATTATTGTATCTCTTCAAGATTTAAATTTTTAGAATTTTAAACTGAGCAATACCAAAAAAACACCCCAACACTTGTCAAAAGTGATTTCTAGATAACAATTCCACAGAAAGATTAAATGTGGTCTGAACAAACTGTTAGCTTTGATAAACTTCGATGAACTACTTTTGCTTACCCCTCAGATTCCTGTAATTATGTTAATTTTGATGTTATGTTACATCTGGAAGGTCAAAACCCAATTATGCTGTTGGAGTTACAGCTTCTCCAACAGTCTACTTACTCTTCTGAGCTACAGACAGTCAAAACCAAAACCAAATTCTACTTCATACACGGAAGAAACAGAATATATGTTGCTGGTACACAGAAAGGACTTCATTACTCTGTGCAAATGCACCAGCCATTCCCCGACAAGTGATAATTTGTTCCTAGCTTGCACAGTTAGCTTCTCTCAGCAAGAACACAGAGGGTAGATCTTTAGCCTACAGTGACTGATGCAGAATATACAACAATTTCCCAACATGTTTTCTGATGAATTTTCACTCAGAAAAAACATGTAACCTCACTCTTCATCTTGATCCTATAGCAAGTGGAAACTCTGCTCGAAAAGAGAAAAGGTTATCAGGACTGATGCATTACTCCATTTCAGCATTGTCTCTTGGAACCACTATGGCCTGGCCCCTAACCTCAGGACAAACAAAGCAAAGGTGCTGAAATACAGAGAGAAGTTACAATAACCTTCAGCTTGTGAAGGGAGACAGACATTAACAAGGGCAGGAGGAGGAAGAAGATGTGGTGGGGAAGAAGGGGAAAAGACAGCCACAGGCTTCCTTTTCTAAAAAAAAAAAAAATTTAAAATAAAATAAAATAAAAAATTAATCCATTTACAAGTCAAGATCACTCACATTACCTCATGCAAGACCCTGATCTTCCCAGTAGTTTCAGGGCAGAGATGCACGTGAGGATGAAAGATCAGGACTGTACTATTAATTGTGCTGTGCAGAACCACTGAGATTCTTCAGCAGGCTTTGCTTTCTGAACACAAATATATACAAAGAAATTGGGTGTGCACTGGTATTTCATGGTACATGATCACACTCTGGAAAAGAATGGTGCATGAAAAAAGAATCAGCCATACTATCTAGGTTTTACTTCCTACAAAACTTAATATAACATATAACAAAACAGAGACAACATTAATCAGGACAAGTTGGCCCCAGCAGGCTATGTTTCTCTTTATGTCACCTCCAGACAATTAAAAGATGTTGAGAAATCCTCTTGTGGGACAGGAAAAGGATAGGATAGAAAATCCCCTGTTTTTTAATGTGGGTCTTTGTAATACATGAGACATAAGTAAATGCTAAGTATAAAAACCAAAATTGCTCCATGACCAAAGTCATTCATCTCAACTTTCATTCCTAAGTCTTGTACAAACAGGTGCTGGTCTGTCTACATTGAGTGCCACATGCCACATGCATCCTTCAACAATCTATACACTACACTGGGTGTTTCTGTGAGAGCTGGGTGTAGTCCAGTTCCACACACAGGCTGTGATAATTCAAGTGCTTGTGGCTATACTTCAGCAAGATCTATCATATGAAACAATACAACATATACAAAAGATGAAACCTAATAATTTAACTGAACCTGATTAAACTGTTGACACAGATACCTGAGCTTTAGCAACAGATTCATATAACATCTAAGAGAGCAACACCACCATCTCTTCATACTTCAATCTATACTGATGTCAGAGTAACTTGAAACCAAGAACATTCACCACCAGATGGTTTTAGATTCATGTCTCTAACACACCTATTGGCTCACATGCAAAACATTTTCACCACTCTCTTCTCACTCCTCAATACACTTCCCGACTTTATTCTGGCACTGTTCACCCGCTGTCATTCTGGGTGAGGAGGGATAATTGTTTTGTCATCCATTACTTCTCATATCTCATGTGTCTAACCGTTGTACACAATACCCAAAATACTGCTATATACACAGCAAAAAGGCAGCCAAAGATCAAAGATTTGACCCTATATTTCTTCTTTCATACTCAGCCTTTTTGCTTACTAATCTATTTGTGTCTCCTGGTCATTAATACCTTACTTTGTATTCTTCACCTGCTGCTATCTCACATACAGCCTCTGATTCCAGAGAGTTTAAGCATACAGTGAAAGCCAACTTCCTTCCCCTCCTCTTCTATTAAAGACAGAAAGCTTAATCCAAACAAACAAACAAGGAAAACTGAAAAGCACATCTGCTCTATGAAGCACTCCAGATGCAATGCCTATTGGCCACGTTGCAATTGTTCTGTGCCACTGCTCATGTCTCAGTAGAGGCTGACATGCTTCAGGGCAGAAATTCCTCTGTCACATCTACCTTTTGTGAATCGAAGTGTATGTTGGAGGTGAACACAGGGCACTTTGATGCAGGTTAAAAAAACACACACANAAAATCTGGGCTCTGGCAAATAAAATTGAAAGCTTCCCCTGCACTGGAGAAACTTCAGATAGGCAAAGGCCATTAAAATCACTAAATCAAACAAAATTGGGGGATGAAAGGTAGTTTTCAAGATTTGAGGGGGGAAGAGATTGAGTTTAGATCCAAATATCCCCAAATTTTGAAGGAGTTCAACTCTAGATCAGTACCTTGCATTCCATGGTGACTCTGACGCCTCA
>WEIU01009818.1:185297-201608 GCA_013389925.1 Aegithalos caudatus | reverse complement strand
CTGTACAGAATGCACAAGTAGCCAAGTCCATCTGCAAGAGAGAACTTTCCTTTCACTCTTCAGCATTTAAAGTAGATTAGGACTCCAGGTGGGATTTTAAAAGAGGCAATATTTAAAAATTAGCATATTTAGCATAATCATTTTAAAGCAATTTGCATCCATCTTACAGGTTACATACACACTAATGTCCACCCATGTGGACACATCACTGCACTAAAGAAAGAAAAACTGCATGTGTCTGAAGAGTAGTAGGCAGCTTTGATAGACAAGTGCTGCAAGGGCAATGGGGCTTCTTAATAAAAAGTAGCTAAAAAGACAAGCTGGTAGAAGCACTTGGAGAGTAGCACTGCATGCTAGCGCAATTTGATCTTTTCCATTAGAGGTAAAAACCACAGCCCTCAAGAACCTAGAAAGAGAGGCTGGAAAACAGACCCATGGCTCTGCTATTTGCCTTCTTGAGAGAATTTTGTTCTACTTTTATGAACAGAAATCCAGCAAGAAGGAAGCTGAAAATACATATTTGTTTTGATAAATTTATTTACAAGCTGAAATAGTACAATTTTAAAGTGTTTTTTTAATTTAATGAAAAAGTATTCATCTTTTTGATAGGTGATAATTAACCATTATTCTGTCATAAACAGAAAAGAAAGATGTACTTATGTAGATTTAACTGAGCATTGTATTAATCACACCACAGTGACTCAAAACACAAAACCAAAGCAAAGTTTCTTATGCATTCCTCCTTCCAAAGAAAATAAAACCTTGGTATTCCTGAAAGCCAACTCACAATCAGATAAAATAAATCAACTCAGTTTTACCCAATCCATTTTGATTGAGTTTCACAGCCAGAAAGAAGCTGATCAATTGTCATGATAACAAATTTAAATAATTTACACTTACGTTGAATATTAAGGCTTAAAAACTTCTCTCTATGTACAATTTCAGGAACTTGGCAGCAGTCCTCCAAGTATCCCAGGCTTTAAGTTAGGTAAAATTCTGTGTTGTTAAACATCCTTCTTAGCAACAGATAAGGCACAGACCTTGAGCTCCACTCAGTCAAAACATTAGAAATAAAGAAGTGAGAAACAACAAAGAGGAGGATAGTTTGTCCAAAACACTCAGGATGCTGCCAGGCTGGGGAGTACCCAACAAATCTATACATTTGCCTTCCCTGTAGGAAAAATATGCAGTTTACCTTTTCAAAAGTGCAGTAACCACAAGTTAACAACATATACATTGCTTTCTTCAAAGTGGCAGCCAAGACTTCCTACGAAGCAACCAATTCCAAAGGTAAGGATAACAAATCAAGTAACATATGTTACATATAACATTTCTACCTAAACATAGGTAACACAGAAAATGTAAGGGCTCACTCAGCTATACTACTATAGGCAGTGTGAAAAATAATAAAGTTTAGGCATAAAGATATTTCAGGTCCTCAAATGCACAGCTTAATTTTAATTTTTTAAGATGCATTTTCCCACTTTTATCCAAGTACATGAATACAAATGCTACTTACCTTTCATAATGCAAAAGAGGCTGTGGAGTACTTAAATACTGTACATAAATGCCTTTGAGTGGGTACACTAGCATGGCTGATCCAATAGAAACCTGTAAATTGATTTACAAGCCTTCGAGAGCCAAATAATGGCTCCACTTCTGCCATCATATGATTAATATCACCAATTCACTATTAAATTTTATTTCCATCCTACTTAGAGAAATATACAAGCCAATCTGACCCAGCTCAGTCTTGCTTGAAACCTCCAGAGAATTATGTATAGATCTATGACATGAAAAAATCTAATTTAAAAACAGATTAACATGCAAATCTGCTTTGTATTATTCACTTTATAGCATTTTTATTTTTCAAAAAAGTTGGGCAACACACAGACTGTGCTTAGAAAAGGGCCTGCATGTCTGCATTGCTGCATCTCAGGAACAACTACTATAACATTTACCATTTTCCTAAAGTGAATGATGTATGAAAACCATACAAAAATTGTGGCAGATGGGCTTTTCCACAAAGGTAATACCCCATTAAATAAAGAAAATAAGAGAAAAAATAATTTGGACTGAAGACCCCATTCTAGAAGAAGAACAATATTAATTTGGCCTGAAGGGACACAACTCTAATGACTTTAGTAACTCCACTGTGCATATTGCAGTCCAGTCACTTAAAGGCATTGAAAGAGCCCTGCACTGGGTAGGAAGTTTTCATTCAGTCAACATGTACAATAAAAATGAGCCCATAGCCACAAAAATGATGTGGAAAAAGTGATTTTAAAAGAATCTAAAATCATGATCTCTATCAGCCAAAGTCTTGGTCTTTTTAAGGTAGCCTACTTGGTCTATACAAGACACTGAACAAATTACAGTAAAATTAAGGGGTTTGGGATAAAAAAAATATTGAATAGATAAAACTATTATCAACTACAGCTGTGTGAGTATTCCTTCAAAATTCTTACCCCTCCCCCAATATTTAACAGCAAAATGTCTAACTGAACTAAATAAAGAAATAAGCTTTGCGGGGAGCTGTTCTACACCAATCTGTTGGTTGCATTACTCTTTCTACATCGTCAGGCTTGAAGGTGGTTTTGGACACCAAGACAACCAGATCTGGTGTCTACTCCCACCCAAATCACAGAAAATCAAGTCTCTGTGTGTGTACGTATATATTTGTAAATATATATCTATATACAAATATTCACAGACCCCCATGTGTGTATGCATACATAGGTGTCATATTTATATACACGCAAATGTCTGTATGTGTAAACACACACAGACAGAAAATTTGTATGAGAACATAGGGCAAACAGATGTGAGCAAAAGCCATGTGAGTGTTTGTTGGAGTCTCTATACCCAAAGATCAGCAGCCTATGTGTATTGCACCCTGAAAGCACAGTATATTTGATTACTGAAACTGCAGAGACTGACAAGATCCCAGAACTTGAGAATAGTGAATCTGACATAAAGATCACAAAATTGATGCCTCTCCCAAACCAAAATATGTTTCAGAAAGTCACCTCCTTTGCTTCCTGAAGGACACAGTTAACCAAATGACTCTTCATTATCTGAAACATAACCAAGTACTACTCCCCAAGCTGTGAAAATATGAGAGTAGAGATTCTCATTAAAACTAAAAACCTAGGCTTAACAGGCTAAAGCACCAGGAAAATAAAGACAACACATAGCCCTAAGTAGGCTTTGCCAGAGAGAAAACCCCTGCTAGCACACATTACAGCTTGCATGAGTAGTTCAGATCAGGTGAAGCTGAACCAAGAGAAGGCTGAGGAAAATGTGCTGAGCAGTTCAAAGCTACTTTGGTGTCGAGTGTTCTTGACCAAAGGTGCATCCACACTGTTGGCTAAACTGTTTTAAAACTGAGCTGTGCAGTATTACTTTTGATTCAGGATCCCAGCGCAGTCTTAGATATCATTCTCCATAGATGCCACTGCCATTTCCAGTTGGCTAGAGGATAATAAACTAACAATGAGGCATCATAAGTAACTAAGATTACATTTGCACTATACAGGAGCCATGATTAGCACACCCAGTACAACCAGTAAAAGTCGTTTCTAGATCTGATCTGACTGCTCAGAATATAAGGTGGCTATGTGAAACTGGATCAAACCCCCATCACTCATCTTCTTTCCAAGCTGTGCATCATACCAAAAGATTGAAGACTAAGTGATATTTTCTGGAAATAGTCAAGCTTCAGATAGTCAAATTTAAAATTCTTAATATTTTATTTTCTCTGTTAACTTCTAAATGTAAGTGTCAACACCACTACAGTGAGCTTTGCTGAAGTGAAAGAGTAAAGGCTTATTTTAAATCTATTTGTTGCAGAGATGCAGTGGTTAATTTAGGATGGAATGTTTTCATAAGGACATTGGACTAGTGGAAAGGCAAGGGAGCACTGGGAGTGACCTTATCTTTGAAGCTGTGCTTTGGGAGTTTCAGAGCCACAAAGCACAGCCTGGCAGGCCACAGAAGGCCTGCATTGCAAACTGCCAGGAAAAACAAGCAACTTGCAGCAGGGAACTTCATCCCTGCCTCAGAGCATAAAGAGACTTGCTGCATAGCTGTGAGCAATCCCCAAGGCATTAAACGTTTGGCTGTGAGCAATCCCCCTTGCATGTTTCTGACTGACCAAAGCTTCCTGAAAACTGAAACTGAGATTCCAAGAATAAGCCATACCACACACAAAAAAAAGTTTAGAGTTCTGATAAATGCCACTGCAGGCATGCAAATCCTAATAGATATTAATTACTTGTTAAGTTTAGTGTATCTAGTGGAAACCCATTGTTGTGAAATCAGAAACAATTAAGAGAACAGGTGATTTCCAAAGATATGTCTGCCAGTGGCTCACATATTTTTCCTAAGTCCTTGTTTAAATATTAGCAGCATACGTTTCCAAAATGATAATAGCTACACTAAAATATTAATTACCTGAATAGACTTAAGCCACATACTCAGTAATTTTTCTGCTAGAAAAATTATACGTTTTTATTAGTCTAGTGAAATGAGGTCCAAGTTAAAGACTGAAATTCTTTATTTTTTTGGAGATATACAAAGCCAAAATGGAATGTCCTATTAATATTAAAAGACAGCTACTAGTAAAAGTCAGATAGTTCAAAGTTAAGTAGAATGATCTGTTGTCCCTAAGCACTGATACACATATTCCCAGAAACATCTAAGAACCTATCTGTTCCAATCTCGACTGAGCAGTATTGTTGCTAATTGAACATGGAGAGTGGGTTTGTTCCGTCAGATGTGTTCATTTCTTCTAAGAACACCCTATGGAATATCAAATGTACTAAATATAGCTGTCAACATTAAAAGCCTGCAACTGGAAAGTGCTATTAAACAGCTAAGTGTACTTCACTTGGCACTATAAAACCAAAGCCCTCTTTAAAGATACATCATGTTATTAGAGACTATTCACATTAATGCAACAATCATCATCCTTAATATATTTTACAAGGCATGTCTAGGCTACTACTAAGCTCAAGGGTTCCTCAATTTCTCCCACATTTACTGTTAATTACAGAAATGAATCAATAGTGTTTCAAGTAGGACAAAGAGAACTGTAGCAAATCCATATTCCTGTTATCCACTGCAAACCAGCTGTGTCCAAGTAAAGGTTCAAAACCAGAAATGATACATCTGTAAATTCCAGCTTCTTACACTATTGGATTTACCATTGCAATGTCAAGATGTTATAAATTTTCAAATTATTACAGGTTTTTTATGAAACACTGAGACATTCCTAGGAAAGCTTCTGCTAAATAACTTTGAGAGGGTATTTGCCTTCTTCAGTGTAAATACACAGGACTCATGGTGGGAAGGAAATAATGCAGAAATGGAAGCACAAGAGAATCTCAAAATAATTAAGCCTGAGGAACATTTTGCTAAAATCACAAGCATTTTCCCCATGGTATAAGTAAAACTCCTGATAACTTTCAGAGGATTCTTTGCTTTGCTACATCTCCATCTGAATTAACAGCACTTCAGTGATACTGTTTGAGAACAGAATTAAATGTGTAGCTGGTACTTTGGTCTCTGTCAGAAAAGGGTCAGAAACATGGTGGGGGCTTTATTCATTTAAGAATACTGTAGTTAAGCTCCCCTACTACATAACCGCTCTGTTGGTCCTAAAACATGCAAGATTCATTTCAAACACATGTGATTTCAAGCAACATGTTGCTAAGCACAGTAAAGAATTTGTGCATCATCTTTAACTGCCCTTTTGCTTCTTGTTTGTGGGAATTCATAAAATTTCAACCATTTTATTTCACTATCTTATTCTAAAAGTAACTCCAATTTAACACAAGATTTTCTTCCAGACAATCCCATCCAGAACTTTTTCTTGAACAACAGGCAGTCTTCCCTTAAGTATTAAGACAGCTACTCAAATTAGAGAGTAAAATTAGCACACAGTCTAAAAAAAAAGTCTATAAATTCAAATATAGGCTGCATAACCCTGAAGAGTCTCAACTCCAACAAGCCAGATAGATAAATAAATTAATAGATCACCTATTAAAAATCAGTAAGAAGGATCTCTTCAGAAAATATTGTTTTCCTCTCTGTACAAAATGGGTCAGTTTAAAATACCTGAGCACCACAGAACACTAATGTCTTTCCTAGAGTTCAGAATACTGTTTAGCAGAGCACTAGTAAAAAATCAGCTAATTCTGGCCTTTACCAGACTAACAGAAATATTCAAGTTAATAATGTCAGCATGGTCTAAAAGCAAAAACATACCCATAGCAAAACATAGTAAACTGACAGAAGGAAAACTAATTTTTTTTCTCTAGATGAAGCCTGTGTGATATTCATATGAAGTTAAACACTAATATTGTTCTTTCAACCAAGACCGATTCAAGAAAAAAAAAATTAATAATAATAATGAATGGATTTGGAGGAACAAATGAGCACCACAAAAGCATAAACCACCATCCAGAGAATATTTCTCCATTATTTACTCTGCAAAACACACATTATTAGAGCCAAATCCACTAGGGCTTGTTTTTCTCAAAGTTCTCACCAAGTTCAGAAGCCATTTTGCCTACTTTTTCCCATTCAGGGAAGATAAATGCATTTTTTTTTGTGACACACAGCAGAACCTTCTTATGTAGCTCATCATCTCTTTATTATTGCTGGCTGTTGGACAGGGCTGACTTTTGTATGGCTGTGATTTTTCCATTGCAAGCATTCACTAAGGAATAGTCAAACTCTGATTAGATATTACAAAACCTTCTCAGAAGGCTTTCTGAACCACAGCAAGTGGGATTCCCTGCAGCATTAATGCCAGTCTTGCTCCCACTACAGTCTGTGGGACTTTTGCCAAGAATGTAAGTGGCATTATGACTGGTCTCCAAGAGCAGATATTACCTATCACACTCAAGACTTGATTAAAGACCTACCCACCTGCAAATATATAATAAATAAAGAGCTTAATTGCATAATTAATTACAAGGGCTTTTAATCCACAACAGACAACACCATAGGTTTTACGTAGCCCACATAAAACAAACTATCCATTAGATCAGTATATGTGTGATACCACTTTACAGGAAAATTGCAGAGGGATTCACTAGAAAGAGACATATTTTGAAGAACCAGAGAACACAACAGGAAGAAATGAGATAAATTTAAATCAAATGAATACCACCATAGCCTAGACCTACACGCAGAAATTATTTCATACTCTGTACACAACCTTCCAGCAAAGATTTTTTTAAACAATATATTCACAATGGGCAGTGGTTTTGAATAGTCAGTGTAGTGCTGCTACTAGACTTTTCTTTTTCCAATGCACCAGGCAGAGATGTAGCAGTGTACACAATTGGGGTGTAAAGTCAATGGGATTACATTTTCCTAATTATTTTCTGCTTGAGTTTTACATCACATACACAAAATGAGATCAGCCGGGACTTGCCTCTCTAACAAATCACTCAGACTTAAACGTTGGTCAGATAAACAAAAGTGGGGGCAAGGCTGAGAAAAGGCAGAGAAGTGCTTCTCCAGTCACAGTTGCAAGGAACAAAAACCTGGAGGGGGAAAAAAGCTGTTGGACCGCCACCAAATCTCCCCCCACTAGAGACAAGAGCCCATCTGCTGAGCTCTGCAACTTAGCTTTAACTACCATTCAACTCGCGTCTCTGCAGAGATCAATCTACAGAGCTGGCAGATGGACCCCTGCTTCCCTGAGTCTCTGTGTTATTTGTTTAATAAATTTAATTAATATCCATACTGCACTGGATTGCTCCCAGAAAGGGAGCTGCAGCTCTATCTTTCCCCGATAGCAACATGATGAGTGATTTCCCAGAAAAGACCAGATAACAGTACCCCCAGGCCACTGAAAAATTAAAAGTGCCATGTTCTTACATTACTTTGCACATATTAATTTTTGCACTGCACTAATTTGTTCTTGAAGCCTATTTTAACTTTATAAAAGTATTGGATTTTGAGAAAGTCATAATTAATTTTGGTTTATATCAGTTACAAAATTAATTGGAAAGGAAAAAGGCATCAAATTAATTGGATTTCCAAAAATTTTATCTATTTGCAAGAAAGAAACGAATTGTTAATGAGAGTGTCTCCTCAGGCAATATATATATAGTCACAGTTTCTGCCAACAAGTTATAGGCAGTCAGGGTCATGTTGAACATGCTTTCCTTCAATGCTTAGGAGCATTCTTATTTTAACCAATAAAGACATATTCAGCCCACATAAAATAATTTTTACAGTATGAAGGATGAAAGAAAATAAAGCTACTAACAAATTTTTACAGCAAAAAGTATAACAAAACACATGCTATGGTATTCCAGCAGCAAGAGGAAGCATAAAATATGAACAAATGTTGAGGAAAAAAAAACATTATTTGTCTTCTGTATTGGGAGTTTATGTTTCCTGTACTTAAAGTTTCTGATTTTTCATCCTAAAAAATGAAACTGAGTCAGAATTAAGAAAATTATTTCAGTCAAGCCTATTTAACTCCTAGAGTTGTGTTAAATTGACACCTTTCTCTTTGGGCCTGATTTCCTTATTAACTCACCTTATGGCTGGAATATTTCATCCTGGTGCTGATGAGCTCAGCTCCAACAGCAGGTGTCCTAGTGGACAGTCCAGGCTTGCCAATGTTATCTTCAGCATCTAACCTTTCCTAACACCTTTTTCCAGAAGTAGCTGTGGCAGGAAAGGTTAAGCACACCTAAACACTCCTATGTGCCTCTGGGGAGGGGAGGGTGAGAGGTACCCTACCCTCAGGTCAGCCAGCACACCTGCTCCAGGGACCAACTCCATGGTCCATTCCATTTGAAGTCAGCCTTATTTATTCAAATAATGAGTTTGGTTATGAGGTCTTTGCTCTTTTAGGTAATTATGAGTGAAGCAGGTTAAGCAACAATAAGACATAATTCTACACACAGATCTGAAGAGGCATTTAACAGCTTTGGTTAACCACTGCTCTCTCCCCATTCTCTTCCTGGTAGTTTATCCCTACACATTAACCTTTTCCACGACTGCTGCAATTTTTATAGTGAATGTCTCACCTTACCTTCAGAAAGCAACACAGTGAGAACAGCAGTGACCATGGGTGTTCTGTCACCAAAGACAGCAGTGAGAAGTCAGGAAATAAGGGCTGGTACACTTCAGTGGTGTCCAAAAAGCAATTGCCTTCTGTCTCCAGAATGAAATTCACTTGTTGAGAGAGGATCCAGGAAGGCAGCCCTTCATGGAAGGGAACAAGTGAAAATACCTACTAAACCCACTTGACGACCCCTCTATGAACTCTGGCAGTGCAGCTACAGCTCCTAGAGAAGAAGAGGCAGGGCCAGCCACGGGACACAGAGCTTACCAGTGTCCCCATCCCAAAAGTCACAGCAAAACAAGGAGTTTTAGAGAATTAGAACTGTTCCAAGGATAAGTTTGGAGATTTCTTTTCCTTACAGACCTCACTAAGAATTTTAAAGAGGTATTTAATTATAAAATAACTTGTACAGCTCAAAGGTTGGCACATGTATCAATAGAACTTTTAAATTTTTTTTGCAGTGCTGGGGCATCTGACAGAGTTCTGAAAGAAATCAGGAGCTCCTTCTTGAGTATAACATCTAAACAGTCTTTTATCTCATACCTCTACCTTTGTAAAAAATTTACAAAGTCAAATGACAAATAAATGATTGGCTACCAATTATTTACACAGCAGCTTTTATTCATTAACAAATTTATAATTTTAATAAAACTATTTTTTATCAATCCTGTCCTGCAAACAGGGAAGCTGAGATAGCATTTGCCTCCTCAATGTCAGTGGTACTGTCAAGAGCAGAGCCCTCATTCACTCACTTATGCCCTGGAAAAGACCATAGCAAGTAGCTGGAGTCTTGAATATAGTGAAAATCAAAAATAAGGCAGTTTTTTTAATAGACTTTACATTTCAGAGAGATGGAAGACAGAAAGTACTACACAGCAAGTCATCAGCATGGTACATTCTACTAATTTCCTGAACTTCAAAACCAGGTATTTTATGTACACAGCATTACATCACTCAAAGTAACTGCCACTCTTACACAGAGGCAGGATTCAGATCCCAAGAAGTGGAAGCCTCCCTAGAGCCACAAAGCAGGCATTGCACAGTCAGAATTTCATGCACCTCAGCCATGACTGGTGAAAGCCTGTGGAGTGAGGGCACAGTCTGTCCTTTGTGCAGAAGACACTAGAGGCTCCTTTGCCAGGAAATACTGGGAGGCTGCTGCCCCTGTCTATTAAGAGAGACATGCAATGGACTCCCCATTTCCCAAAGGCTCTGAATGCCTTCGCCACTTGTGATTTGACTTGGAAAAGAAGTTTCCAGCTCTGTTTTTCACTGCCTTGGCAACCTCATTTCCTTACTATGATTCAGTCTTGTTTGCCAAAGGGGGGCTGGTCATTTGTTCTCTCATCATACTGAGCCACCCTGATATGATTAACTTCTTTTTTTTAAGCCTCATTTCTCTCTCCATATCATTTTTGGTAAACTGTTATTTATCATCCTCTAAAGCTGAAATGAAAAATGTATTCAATGATTTAAATATTTCATTTCCCAAAATAAAATTAGAATATAATTTTAAACACTACAAGGAAAGAGAAAGAAGAAAACTTTCTATTTAATGGAAAATTTTGATTGTGACCATATGACTTTTCTTTTGGGAGGGGTAGGATCCTTATGGAGAGAGATTTACATTTTTTTGTTTTGTTAATGTCTCCCTGAAAACTATCAACAAATCAGCATTACTTGTGTTTACAGTGTTTACTTGTAAAAAAGTCAGTGTTTACTGGTAAAAAAACAGAGGTTTCAGATGTCAGACCTTTCAGACATCTGAAAAGGAAATTAATTTTAATGCAACATAAGGGTCAATATTTTTAAATGAGAATCATGCAGTTATATCCAGGACAAACATATTTCTTGATTCAAATTTTACCTACTTTCATAGCAGTACTAATTTTCACAACTTACCACATATTCATAATGGTATATGAGTTAATCAGACTATATCTGCCTAAATTTATTTTCACGTTCTCAATGATATGTTATTAATTGAAAGACTAATTCATCTGACAGCTATTAAAGACACACCATAACATTATTCATATTCCCCTGTGAAGTTATATGCATGTAAAATATTGAAGTAAGCACAGATAAGCAGTCACCTATACAACAGATATACTCTAAAACCCACATGAGCTGCTTATAAGACATCAAGACATAAATCTCCTTAACAGATTTATGTGACCTTAGGTTTTTCCCAAAAAAAATTCAATATGCCATTACATTCAGGAGTGCGCAGTCCTTCCCAAGCTGTTTTCCTTTGCAAATCTCAAAACACTAAAATGACAAGAAAAGTAGGGTTACTATTAGAAAGACAGACAAAATGCTGAAAAATTAAACAAAGTGAAGCTAATTTCATTCTTCTATATAAAGCAAGCACGCAAGCCTAAAACTTACCAGATAAATTAGACCAATATGCACTGCATTTTTCCTGTGAAAATTTGCCTTTCATGAGCTATACGCGGAGGTATCATACTCTTGGATTGTAATACACAAAGTTATTTGCAAATGTAAATGGATAACGTCCCCTGTGCCTTTTCCCAAATCAATTGCAAGCTGAATTAATAATGCAGCTTTCAGGACAGTGAGAAGAGTCCTTTTCTTTCAGGATACCCATTATGTTATGGTTTTTATGCTTTATTGCTTAGTTAGGCCTTGTGTGTTTGCTGGCTTTTCAAGTATTTTTGTTTTTACAATTTCCAAGTTAACAGTAGTGTCATTTATCTGTTACTAAAACCTTATCCAAGTTTAATAATAAATTTCAGTCAAGTGAAGAAATGCCAGCAGTGCTTATCATTTACTGTATTGAAACTGTAAACATATAAATAAATACTGTATGTATACTACATATTGGTGTATGTATCAAGAAACACTCAGGACACTATTCCCCCATGTCTGATTCCAAAAGAAATAGAATAAGAATAAAGTCAATAAGAAAGACTGTAAGAGGAGCAACTACAAAGGCTTTGGGTCATTATGCACTTAAATAAAGACAGGCAGAAATCTGTGGGTCAGATTAGGGAGAAAACATGCAGCACTTCAGAACATAATCCAGCAGTCCTTTCATTTCCTTTGATCTCATCTTGGGCAGATCACCTGGAAGGTGTGTAAGAGCTGCCTCTCCTCAATCAGCTGGTGCTACAATCTGCTAGAGGAAGAAGGAGTCCCTCCATTACTATCTCTGAGTACATCTTTTATATAGTTACTATTTTGGACAGCGCTGCTAAACCAAGGAATATTTTGCATAGGGTTACAAAACACTGCTAACCTAAGATCAATCACTAATTCAAACCAAAGAGCTAAGGGAAGAACTTGCCAAGAAAAGGAAGCTCTGCCTATCCTAGCTAGGAAGTACCACCAGCATGAAAGTTTAGTAAAATATGAGTTCAAGAAAACAACTGAAGCTTCGAGCTGCTCTCTCATTACACTATCAAAGATAGAGAATAAATTTCTTTACTTAAAAAAAAATACAACTTCCAATATGCAGGCATTGCAATTACAGTATGAGAACTAGCGAACACCATGGGTATGCTTTGACAAGACTACAAATATACATTGATTGTTATTTAAAATATCAGCAAGAATATCTTCAGGTGTATCTTCCAGTGACAAATGGACTTTTCAGAGATCAGAAATCATTGCAAAAATGGATGAAATTCTGTTGTGTGGGGTTCTGGAATCCAGTTGCTTATATCTACCAATATCATATGAAAACTAGCTAAAATTAAAAGTCTTCAAAGGCTGAAGAAGGTCCTTTGAGGACATGCTCAAGCAACAAGGCATTTAAGGCTGACTTGGAACTCTGTCACTTACAGATCTGCTAAGCAGCAGCAGATGCTTAATTACATATTCAGAACAGAATATACTACCTTACCTGCCTCAGTCACATAACAAGTGTGAGGAAATAAGCCAGTAGAAGCAATATTACACTTTTCCTAGGTGTTGTTGACCCTTTTTAGACTTATTTTTGTTGTTGACTCTTTTTAGACTCAGATTCACTCCAGGCTAGACTTACCAATAAAGGGAGGAAAGAAAAGGTGGGAAAGAGAAGAAAAATTAATCCCGTGTTCCAAAAGCTCCACACAGAGGCTGTAACTAGAAGTGAACAACCTAGAGCTCCTGCAATAGTCACTGACAGTTAATTTCTGGAACAGATATCAAGGAAAACTTTTACTGAGGTCCAGTGAGTGGGCATTACACCACCTGAGAGATGAATCATCATTTGTAGAACTCAAGTGCACCTAATAAGGATGAGCTCATTCTAATAATGCAATCTGACAGGCTGACATTGCCTATTACTGACTTTTGAGGTCACTCAGTGAATTTTTACATAACTGGGTTTTCTCTTGAATGGTCTATTAATACACTGAGCGCTATACCTCTACCACAAACTGATTTCTACTACTGGTATACCTTAATTACACCAATGGTGCTAAGTGATCAAAAACTGTAGAAGAAGCTTCAGAGAGCACATCTTCCAAGAAACTATTGTGTGGGAAAGCAGCCAAATTTATGACTTTTATGAAGAAAAGGTAGCAAAGTGTCCAAACAGAGTAGAAGATTTCCAAATTCTGTTATGTCACATCCAGAAAACAAAGCCATGCAGCATCGTTGATAGGCAAATATGATTCTGTGGTATTTTTTAAATTCATTCTCCTATCTGAAGATTATTCAATCAGTTGATGCTTCCAGACAGCCTTCAAAACCTGTAAACTACAAAAAACTTGTCATCATGACACCAAGAAAATAATGCTCCACATTTTGGGCCTGAACGTGACATCTGAATCTAACACCAACACTAAAGCAACTCAAACATTTGGAAATCCAACTGCTCTTCAGCTAAGCCTAAGTTTTACTGAAGTATTTAAAAGAAGTTTAGAAAGGCTGAGGTGTGACTAACTGCAGCTAACTGTTGCATGCCACTGATGTTGAAAGAAAAAAGTAACATCTATGCCTCAGTGAGTCAATCATGCAATGGAAGGAGGAAACATCCTTCATACGTGAAGGAGATGTATATTATACGTGTGTATAATAGGACAGAATGTAAAACAGAATATCTAAAGGCCACCAGAGAAAAGGATTTTGCAGTTCTGTTGAGTAACTTACTCCACAGTGTTTGGTGTCAGTTAACACTATTCAATAAATCTGAAGCTAGTGCAAAATAATTTCAGTCAGGACTATTTCATGTTCCTACTGATCTTGTACAATTTCTGAAGTCAGTGAAAAGTCATGATATTCTACATATATTTAATAATTCAGAGAGCACCAAAACAACTCATTCTGATTTAAAAAAATCAGAAATTTTATGTAAAGAAACTGATGCTTAAAAGGGTTTTATTACAAACATTTTTATATGTCAAGATTTCTTTGTTACAGTTCATCCTTAAAAGGGCTCCATCAGTTATTTAAGACTATAGCTGAAACAGAAGAAATACTACAGAAGTAGAAGAACTGCCAATGGATTTCTAAGTTGCCAACCAGGTGGTTATTACAGACTACAAATCAACATTCCCCAACTTACCCTCTGCTGTAGTAAGATGAGTCCAACTCTGCACTCAGCCACACTCCATTCTTCCTAGCTATTTCTTATTAAGAGGGAAACCTTGGTTTTCCCCCATCACATCCAGACTGAGTGATTAGTGGCTGTTCTTATGATTAAGAAACATCCATCTGCTCAGAAGGAATTGAGACATCTATGGCATTTTGTGTAAACCTTCAAAATAGGCACATGTCTGGTGCTCAGTCACACAAGAAAATGAAATAAATATTTTCTAATGGAGGAAGACCCACCAGCAACCTCTTCAGAAAATTCCTGCCTTTCTGATCTGAATTTCTTTTCTTTTGGACAATGATTTTGTGAAGACTGGAGGCTTGAAAGACTCCACAGCTTTCCCATGGGATTTCTGACCAAACAAAAACCTGAAACTCAATATAAATAGTGTTGCTTTAAAAACACAGTGGGGAAGTGGGGGGGAGGGGTGTGTGTCAAAGAGTGTAGAAGCTAAAACCAAAAGAGAAACAGAATAAGCCTTTGTTCAACAAAGCAAATACCACCACTCTTTCATTATTTATAAGTGATACAGCATCAGGCAAACAGTCAGGTAAAAAGCATCAGTGTTTCACACTGCTGAAAATTAATTCCACTCTGAGTAACCTGATTAAGTGTTTCATGTCAAAAACTAACCTTTGCAAAAGGNGAAAAAAAGCTGTTGTTTTATGCAACAAAGCTACAAAAATCTTGAATATATTTGATAATATACTGGTATTACCAGGCAGTAACTCCCTAAACTTGGACCACAACAAACAGACCAGGAAAAAGTAATGACTGACCTNGAAAATGAAATAAATATTTTCTAATGGAGGAAGACCCACCAGCAACCTCTTCAGAAAATTCCTGCCTTTCTGATCTGAATTTCTTTTCTTTTGGACAATGATTTTGTGAAGACTGGAGGCTTGAAAGACTCCACAGCTTTCCCATGGGATTTCTGACCAAACAAAAACCTGAAACTCAATATAAATAGTGTTGCTTTAAAAACACAGTGGGGAAGTGGGGGGGAGGGGTGTGTGTCAAAGAGTGTAGAAGCTAAAACCAAAAGAGAAACAGAATAAGCCTTTGTTCAACAAAGCAAATACCACCACTCTTTCATTATTTATAAGTGATACAGCATCAGGCAAACAGTCAGGTAAAAAGCATCAGTGTTTCACACTGCTGAAAATTAATTCCACTCTGAGTAACCTGATTAAGTGTTTCATGTCAAAAACTAACCTTTGCAAAAGGTACTATGTGATCCAAACCACTTTGCTCAAACTTACAATAAAGCATTTCACAAAACATAAGTTTCCCATTTGAAATATTAACATGTCATTATCGGATAACCATTAAATAGTTTATTTAGCAAGAACAAAGTAGTAGGATATCTTCTAAACACTGGATGAAAACTAAACAGTGGATACCCATAATCTGACCAGTGATTGGGACAGATGAGTAAAGTTAGTTTAAAAAAATCACTCTTAGCTCTCCACATTTATTGTTTGGCACTCACATCACCATCACCCATATACCATTTATCTTTCCACCTCCAGCTCAAAACACCTTCTTTCCAGAGAAAAAAGCTGTTGTTTTATGCAACAAAGCTACAAAAATCTTGAATATATTTGATAATATACTGGTATTACCAGGCAGTAACTCCCTAAACTTGGACCACAACAAACAGACC
>WEIU01009818.1:146899-173915 GCA_013389925.1 Aegithalos caudatus | reverse complement strand
TTTTTTTTTTAATTACAGTGGAGAAGTTATTAAGTCTGAATCACAAATATTTAGAATTTTATATATTAAAAATTCAATCATAAAGCTCCACCAAGTGGAAATCCTTAAAACTACACTAAGCAAATTCATGAATAAAAATTCATGTTATAATTACAACCAATACTCACAAATCCAATCATATTCAATGAATAACAAATAGGCTATCCATACCTATAAGTCAACATATTTACCAGTGTACACTGATGGCATTATTGATTGGGGTTGGAGGGAAGGATAACTTAATGATAAAGATATTTAGTTTTCCCTCTGATTATCTCTGCTCCTTTGAAACATTCATTTTGCTGTGTCCAGTGCAGACTAAAATGATCTCTTAACACTGATTTGGCTTCTCAAAAAAGTCACCTTTCTGACTTTCTGAAATTGCTTTGGGAAACTTTAATTTCCCCTTCTTAATAAGCAGTTTTAGTTATTTACACAAATTAACAGGCATTGCCATTTTAGGCAGCATAAGATTCTCCAGCCAATGTAGTTTGTTAAATGCTTTGCTCTTTCTCAGTATTGAAATATTCATCATCTGTGTAATTTTAACAACCTGATAAAAACTGTTAAAAGCATAGTTGTGCTGCCCAGCAGGCAGTGCCATTTTTAATGAAACCATAACTGTAATAAATAAATCATCAGCTCATTAAGTATTCAAGATGTACCTCAACTTCCAAAGAAAATTTGTTTGGGTACGGGACTGCAAAACATGACATGACTATTCTCATCCAGTAAAAGAAGTAGCAGAGAGATATTTCAAGATAAAGTTTGTTCTGAGAATGTTTGAACTTGACTGTAAAGCACAGAATAACTCATTTTTTTAACGTACAGAATTCAGAGGGATCAAAACCCACTTGGTATATTTGGTAACACAATGCCTCTCACACAGTACAGGAGAAATGTGAATTGGTACCTTGCTTTTGAAGCAGCTCCCTTCCTTCTGAATGCACCACCCAGTGCATCAGTAAGGACATTTGATACATGGCAGGAGACTTCTCCCAGTGCAATGTGGGTCACTGCCTGCCTTCAGAGACCAGCACACAAAGTTATCAGCACAGAAATTCAACCCTATTTCATACAGCAGAGAATCCAAGACCCACAGCCAGTTCATGAAGGCCAAACACCATCACACATCAGTGTGCCTGTATTAACATTTAGTTAAGCTCTTTGAAAGGAACTGCAGCCACCACATTTGCTAATATAAGTATAGCTTTGCTTGGCTCAGTCCTTCATCTCTGGTTTTGAAATGAACGGGCAAGGAGACTTCTTCTCCTTTTTAAAATGCCTTTATTAGATCAGCTTGGGAAGGGGGCCCAACGGGTCGCGTACACACCGCGGCTGCTCCCTAGGGCGACTCGGAGGAGGAGGTATGCAGCTCTCCCCACTGGGGTAGAGCCGGGGCTTCCAACCTCGCGGGATATACCCAAAGTCCCAGTTGGCTCAAAAGTCCAGGGGGGTCATTCCTGGCAAGTTCTCTTAAGGTCATGGCGAGGAGGGGTAACTTCGGAGGTGATGCCCCTTGTTCCCAACCACAGTCTGTTCCCCTTAGTTCCTCATTTGAGGAGCTGGCTCATTGTCTGTCGGGGTTTTTTGTGGAGAATAGTGTCTTCCGGCAGAGGCATTTGCATCCACCTCCGGTTGCCATCTTGGGGAACAGTAGGACTCGACCGGGACCCGGCAGAAGGGGAGACAGAACAGTTTGGTTTTGCATTTCCTTGTTCTTGTTTTGTTTTCCAACCCTTAGGCTCCCACAATCATATATGTAGTGGAAAGAAATTAAATACTCTTCCCTTATCATGAAGGGGAAGTGTTTTCTACACTGCCACTCACCAGGCAACAAAAACCTTAAAATGGTGAATAGCAAATGATCCAATGAACTACAGGTGATGCCTTAGGATTTAGCTTTTATATTTTTCAGATCCTGTTCTCCTTTAGTGTATAACTCTAAAAGTCCATGACCCGTCAGCTAATGTTCTCCCATTTTATTCAGACAGAATAATTCCTCTCTAGGCCTGAAACTCAAGGACACCTTATTGTCTACAGGTGCCCAGAACTGCAAAAAAAAGTGAATTGGGAGGTGGGGAGGCAAACTTGGACTAAATGGCTTCATTACCTGTAGCTGTAATTGGAGGATTAACCCCTGATACGTTATTGGATCAAACTTGTGACTGCCATCCATCTTGGGTGTAGCCCCTCAGAGGATTTTGACTGCACAAGGTGCACCTGTTGAAGGTTTTCAATAAATACCTGCTTTAATTCTCTTAATTTTGTTTAGCCTCTGTTTCAGGTAGCCATTCCAAGGGATCACAGGTTAGTCAGAATAACATCAGAGCAAAGCTAAACCACGACAAGGCAGTCTATGCCCAGAGGACTAAAGCACAGCAGGATAATTAAAAATTACCAACTCAGTTACATGGAAAGCAGAGCTTGACAGACTTTTTAAAATACATATTGCAAACCCAATTGATAAGGTAGCAGGGCTGACACTAATCATGGTCTGTAACAAATGTGACTGCATGATATTTTCCTTAAAGCATGGCATTTCTGTAGTGACATTCGTATACAAAAATTAATGAGGTTCACCACAAAGGCTGAAAAACAGTGCAGAGCAATCACAAAAAAATATGTTCTTGTGGAATTACTTATGAGGTATATTTTTAGCAGTCTCAGAGACTTTGGGCCAGTGCTGCTATTTTTATCACTGACTGGAACAAAATGCATTGATATAATATCACTGGTAGGAATATATATATCACTGTAACAGAAGTCATTGACTTGGGCCATATCAGTTACACAAACCAGTTAATCCACTTGAATGCAAATATTATCAAATATAAATGAATGCCTTAAGATGCAAATCACTTTCAAGATAGCAACCTAATCCACAGCCTAAAAACCCCATAAATAATTACATTATTTGGAGGTAATGATTAGTAAAAACCAGAAAATAAATTCCTAGAGCAAAATTTGTTTTATACAAACAGCAAAAATCCTGAGGAGATGCAGTGATGAGAGCGAATCAATGCAAAGAACTGAAACTACACCTTGTACAGTGCTGCTTTAACAGATATTTAACTAATAAAAGCCCAGAAGAAACTCCCAATAAGTTATCCACTGTGGGAGTTATGATTTCTGCCCACAAGCTTGGAAAGGTTCTAATCAATATGCTGTTTCAGCTGGAGTGAGGAAGAGAATCCATCAGAGATCAGCAGATATTTGCACAAGGAAGAAGCTTCTAATAAGCTATGGATCTTTAATCCAGAAAGAAAAGTCCTAATCAGGATGCAATCTCCAAAAGCCAAAGCTAGGAAAACTGACTAAAAGAGAAGAATAACAGCAGCAGTGATTAATTATTGGCACCATATACTCAAGTTTCTACAGCACCAGAAATATTTCTTTCAGAAACAGATTTTTTTTCCAAATAGAGCTGCTGTAGTTCAAGCAGGAATTAGAAGCTCCATAGTGATTTATTAATCAAAAACGCCTGTTCCAAATAACAAAGGTCAAGCCACTTGAACAGAAGGGTCCCACTGGTGTTTGAAAATCCAAACATACCTGACAGCACCCTAGTCAAGAACTCCTTAAACATACCTTTGTGCTATAAGCATTAGCAATGCAGCACCTCTGATATATTTTTCTAGGCAAATAATTGAAATTTCAGTTTAAATATCATTTATGCTCATTGATGCATTCAAAATAATTTTCAAAGAGCAAATGCATCAGGCTGAGTGAACGGAATAATGGCTCTTCATCTGTAGTGTTTTAGTACAGGTTCCTATTATTCTTTTCACTCATTTGAATCAATCTGAATAATTTCTGCTTACTTGAAAGGAATATTTTTTTCAAGCATTATACCTTGTTCTGTGGGAACATCTCTTTATTTTGCTTGATAAGAATAGAGTGTAATGATCACAAATTAGCACTATGATCAAACAATAGCCTTCAAAGAAACTGCAGTTGTTACATTCAAAACAAGAATCCTTTGTGGAGTACAAGGTTTTAAAACAAGACTTTGTTACTACCCTGACATTTGTTTTCAGCCTAATAAAAGTAATTTCTGACCATTAACAGTTCATGCAGTTGACTTATGCCAGTGGATGAAAAAATAACTTCTTACAGGGAGCCTCACTAGTCAAGCACGTCACTAGTCAAGCACGTCACCAGTGCTCCTCAAGATGCTTTCAGCTCTCCCAAAGGGAAATATTCCTGAAGGCCAAGCTGTTTGGAAGGCAGCATCACTTCTGTGGAATTCCTGAACTGCATTAATGTCCATTAGCCTTGCATAATAAATAAATATTACTATTCCATCCAGCACTTAAAGCACCTAAACACAGATTTCCCAACTTATCCATTCCTTAGCTGTGCTACTGTTCTGAACTGTTTATCCTACCTGCAATCAAGTTGAGCTGTTGGACTTCCTGCCCACGTGGTATCAGACTGCCATTATTTTCTCTTTAACTGCATTTAGTGAAGCAAAGCACAAGTCAAATACCCTTTTCCCCCCATATAATAATTTAGAATAACTGCAACAGAAAGCTATGCAATTGTCTCATCATATGCATTATATCCTATTCCTTTTACCCTCTCAAGCTATCACCTACATTATGTTTATCCAACTGTTTTAGGAACATCAGAAGCATTTCAGATAAGTGAGGTTGTGAGTTAAGCTTGAATTTGACAGCAGCTGGTTTGTTGTTTCATGTAAATTTACAGGTGATTTTTCCAATCATATTGAAGGGCAATGCCCAGTTTATCATGACTGTGCTCACAGTGCAAAAGGCATTGTCAATAACCTTGCCAACCCCCTGTGGTTTTTTTCTTTGGCAGTTAGCAAAAAGCAAAGCATGACCAAACCTCAAGGATTGAGACATGCTCAGTGCTTGCTAGACATTTTGGGATTAAAATAATATAATTATTTTTAAAATCCCCAACCACGTAACATTGTAGAAAATTTATGCAAATGAAGAAATGGAGAGAAAAAGAGAATAAAAATTACTCTACAACAAGAAAAAGTACCTCACAACTTCTGTAGAATGGAACTTCAGCAGAAAAAAAGGGTTTTTTCCTGCCCTACTATATAGAATTTAGATATTTTAGAAAAAAACCTCTTTATATTCAAGAAATGTAATACATCTAAAAGTCATGCTTAAAATCCAGTCCCAGTTTCCTTGGAAGGCCTGTTTTGCAGAGCTCTTGTAAACAAACCATTTAACTCATAAAAAAGAAGTGACTTCAGGAGTACTCCAGTTGCACCTACGGAACTGTGTTTAGACTTCATAGATGCCTCCAGGATTCCTGGCTGTGTGCTGCCTTCCTCCCAAACAGCTAATCCCTGTCCTCTGACCTGTCCCTGCCACATTATTCCGTGGGGTTTGTGCACAACAACCCTCTGCCCCTGCAATCCTCTCTAAATGTTTACAAGAGGGCAAAACCCCTCCAATTCTCTTCCACAGGTATTGAGGAGACAGGAATAGGAAACAGCTTCTTAATGTTTTTCATTACATTCTTCATTAGACAAGGAAGTAATTCCACGGTTTTAAAATCAAATAATGTTTTTCATATATCTTTCACTTCCTCTCCCACTATCTCCCATACAGGCTCTCAAGTCTATTATTGTAAATCTGTCACTAAACCAAAGAACCCATAGTATGTGAAGGCAAGATTCCTGAGCTCGCCCCACACAATAAGGCAAACATCTCAAGAAAAACTGAATAGAAGTTTGCTTTTGTCAGGTTAATGCAATATGGTAAATAAATTCCTTTATGACAGCTACCAGCAAGGGTTGTGATTTTAGCTTATGGTCAGATCTCAGAAGACACAAACAAGTAACAACAGCAAAATTGAAATATTCTTCAGGTAAATAACCTAGTAAATAACTTTACTCCAAGTATGAAACTGTCCCTTTGATTCTAGATTTTTGAAAGCTTTGTTTACTCTACTTTGGATGTTTGGTTTTAGCCAAGTTATTCCTGATTTAATCTGACGAAAATGTAAACTGAACTCAGAAATTGAAATGGATGAGAAACTCTGTGTTCCACTCAGTGAATTTTATAGATGCTGAAGTTCAAAAACACTTCATATAAGAAAACCCAACAAACCCTTGCTATTTGTCCATGTACCAAAGGGTTTTAGGAGCTATGTGCTCTGTACTTGCAAGGTGTGAATGCCATATTGGATACAGCTGTCCACCATACAAGTAACCTACAAATAATGCTCCAGACATTTGGCTAAGTGCAAAACTTGTTTTTCACATTTTATTAATCTGTAAAGTGCAAGTCAGCTCATATAATACAGATTTTCTTCATCAATAAAAGCTGCATCATCAGAACCCTCTTGGTGAGCAGGCTAATGGGAAGGGTACTTCAGGAGTAATCTTGGCTTTTAAAAGTCAAACGAACCTGCTGTCTTTCTAGACAAGCCATAATACAATCTTGTGTGCTTTAAGTTTAGCATAATATTAAAAGCATTTGGTTTCCCAACAACTTTTTGAGGTATATTACCTGAATAAAGTGACCCATCTAATTTTTCAGACATACTACATCAAAGAAAAATATGTATTTTAAGCCTTTCCATCTCTCATGGGTTAACCCCAGCTAGAAGCCAAGTTCCAGGCAGCCCCTGCTTCACTTTCCCACCAGTGGGATCAGGGAGGGAATGGGATGAAGAGAAGGTGGAAAACTCATGGGCTGAGATAAGGACAGTTTAGTAGGGAAAGCTAAAGCTCTGCACACAAGCAAAGGAAAACAGGGAATTAATTCATTGCTATCCAAGGTCAAGCAGGAGTTCAGCCTTCTCCCAGAGAGCAGGGTCGCATCACAGGTAAGGTTGGAGAAATTAAATGCCACTACTCCAAATGTCCCCCTTCTTCCCCTGCTTTCTATACTGACCATGACATCCCATGGTCTGGACTTTCCCTTTGGTCATTTGGGGTCATCTGTCCTGGCTGTGTTCCCCTCCCACCCTCCCAGACACCCCCAACTCCCTCACCAGTAGTTCACAAAAAGCAGAGAAGGCCTTGGCTCTGTGCAAGCCCTGCTCAGCAATAGCAAAAACATCTGTGTTATCAGCCCTGTGTTCAGCACAAACCCAAACACAGCCCTGCACCAGCCACTGCAAAGAAAATTAACTCTATCCCAGCTGAAACCCCCTTCCCAAGATTCACTTAATCAGTTCACGCTTTTGAAAATCTGATGGAAACACAAATGCTACTTGTAGAACCTACACTGTCCATAGCAAGTCAGGGAAATTATTATAGGTTCAAGGAATTCCAGTCACCAAAATACAGGTGTTTGTTGGTTTCTAAAGCAAAATGTCTGCTATTTCACATTCAAAAGTCAATGTTAAAAAAAAAAAAAAAAAAAAAAAAAAAAAAAAGTTGATCAGTCTCTTTCTGAAGAAACAGTATAAACACCATAAAGGAGTGAATATATCTTCTTTGCTACAATCTGCTTTTGTCTGAGAACTTTCAAGGTTGAAACCAAAGTCTCAGTCTGAAATTCTTTGATTTGTACATAAATTGGATCAGGCTCTCAACTGTTTCTTTTATAAAACTCAAATGACCAAAATTATTAACTGCAATGGCAACCTAAAGTTACACTTGTACTAGCTTATACCAGTACGGAGCATCATTACACTTTTCATTTTTCCTTAAATGTCACTCAACAGCATTGAGATTCCAAACTGACCTTTGTCATTACACTAATAGCTTTTCTTATCAGCAACAAAATCACTACATCTTCCACACAGCTGATCTGTCACTGGAATAATCCTTTAGCCTAACGTTTGGTGCTGATATTAATAAATTAAGAGCTAACAGCCAAATAATTACCCTTTCACCTAGGAAAACACTGGAAGTCACCACAGAATGCTCCCTCAGTGACAGAGCATTGTGCCCTGTGTAATTGATGTAAATGTGTGAGGACATACTGGTGTATTCCCTGCACTGGCTGTCACTTCCACACACTCACTATTTGTCTCCATAGGATGGCAGAGACAGGATTTTTTACTTTTACTGCCAGGATTCTTTGTTTATTTATAAGAAACAACTCTACTTCTAATGGCAAACCATTTATTTATTGTGACAAGAAAGATAAACTTTTTTTCCTCAAAAGGTTACACATATGGGTGCTGCATAACATTATCTTACATTTAATTTCCAGATAAATTTGGACCTTGACACAAAAGCCAAAAAATACTTATTTCCAGCTTGTATATATAAGGTGTATGACTGAAAATTGGCAAATCTTCCTTGTCTGTTAGTAGCAAATGCATCATAAATTATGGTGCATAGAAAAATTCAGCATTTCACCTTGCATAAGCATATAATTCATAGAATACTGAAGATGAAGGAGCAGAGATCTCTTTTCTCCACTACCAATAAATTAACCTCCAACTTTGTTTTATACATCTGCCAGCACAGTGGTGAACTGAGGTGTTGCAGGCGCCATTGTGATGGACTGAGGAAATGCTAAGGTCTGGTGCTTTACCTCATCAATCTGGAACCCGAATGGAGCTTTCCCTGAAGGTTGCCTCCAAACACATTCCTGAGGAGCACTGACTGGTGACCAGAGCGTCTGGCTGGAAAAAAAACAAGTTCTGCAGCATAGAAAGAGTGTTAACAGCTCTTCACCAAGACATGCTACCTCTTTAAGGATATCTTTTCACAAGTGCTGAGTGAGGGGCTGACCTCTCCTTGCAGCAGATAAAAGAGTCTGAAAGCAATACTTGGGTTTTCTTTTCTCTTTTAATTAACAATGTAATATATTCACATGGTACATTTTCACATCCCCCCCCCCACCATTGTTTAGGATCTTATCAAAATTACAGACTAGACAAAGGGTAATGCAACCACGGAAACTGTTTGCCCACTTTCTTAACATATGCCATAGAAAATGCCATGAAAGGATATTCCTTCCACAGCATTTAAGGCACCATTTGGAGCTAGCTAGCAGACATGGATTTTGTTCTCAGTGTGTTCAGTGACCCTAGGGAATGCCTTCCTGCTTCACTTTCTTTTACCATAGCCTAGAAATGACAACACTTGCATTTGTTGTTTTTGTTTTTTTGTAAAAATGTAAAGTTTCTAGCAAGAAAAGAAAAGAAAAATGTTGAAGAGGAAAATGTAAATGTCACTGTAAGGAATTCTTTTACCAACAAAAAGATTTAGTTGAGTTCTATCTACAGAGGCTAATAATAACAGACATTTTTTACAAAGGATAAATTACACTGCATAAACTGTCACTGAATTATCTAATTGGCATTTTCTCTCTCCCAAATGTACTCCAGATTAAGTATGTATTCACAACGTCTCTTAAGCCTTTGAACTATTTATAACTTTCCTAAACACTGAAATAATGTATTTACATCAGGATTAATCATCACTATAATTTAATTAGCATTTGACAAGAATTGATTTGGCAGAACTTTTCCTTTAAAAATAGGATATGGCCATAAACCAGGGGAAAGGCCATAAACTAAATACACTTTTTTCTCTCCATCTGCTTCTGGTAAGATGCATCCTTCAACTGCTAATTCAGTCAAGATCTCAGCTACATTTATCCAGTTAATTAGAGTCAGATGCTGACAACGTCAAGGTGATAAATCAAATCTGGGTATGCAGGCAAAAAGAAAGCTGCTGCTAACACCAATGTACATGTTTTGATTTCTTACAGAGATACATATGAAAAGAGGATAAACCAGTAGCACAGTAGGAGCAGAATTACAATTATATCCCATAAAAGATGTTCAAAATTTGGGAACTAAAGCAGTAACCATCTAAAAACTTGGACTCAACAGCCAGATCTAGAGCCTCACACTACTGCCAAGCTGCAGAAGAAACTGAAGTGGTGTGTCCCACTTTTAGGGCACTGGCTCTAGCTACTGTGCTTGACACAGGAAGTTGATTGCCATCTCCTTCATTTATGTTTCAAAAAACAGTGGTGCTGACCCCTGTATTTTGTGGAGAGCCTGACCATCCAACCACTCACCAGGAGCTCCAAGAGCACACCAGACAGATCCTTCCTCTGGGATCCAGTCACCCTGAAATGCCCCAGACTAGTGCAGAGAGAGCAGCTTGTGGCACACAGAAATGTGCAATTCTAGCACCTGCAGAGTTTAAAAAAATCAAAAGGTGTATTCAGTCTGGACTAAAACCAGACTAAAGTAGCACATGTGCTAGGGTTTACAGCTTTATTTCTGAGAACCCACAGGCATTTACACCTTTTCAGAGAGCAGAAAAGACATCTCATCTAATGCCTTTTAGTGTTTTTGCTTATTTGTTTCTTTACTCTGAGGGATCATATCTGTGTCACTGACAAAGAAAGCTAACCATAATCAATGCTGACTTGGAATTTACAGAGGGAGAATGTGGCACTATAGTAGCTGTTTCTACATTCATGCTCTGATGAACCAAGAACTCTGGGCAGATTTGGAATGTTCCTCAGTACTAAGAAAACCTCAAAATTAAAAGACAAAACATTACAACATATTATTTTCTCCCTACAAAAGAAAGCAAACAAACCAACCCTTAGCTCTAGAGCAGTGAACAAGTTGTCTCAAAGCATAAAGATTAAAAGGACCCTTGGGGCTTCAGTTGAAACCATATAACAATGTTGAGTATCAGCTCTACAATGATCTATATGCACAAAGCATACACATTGTTAAAGGATATATAGACTGCAGGGTCACTAAGTTCAGCCCCAAACTACCAAAGTGTTTTCCCATGTTTTTGGTAATATTCTGTAAGTAAGCCCATATTTCTTTTCCCTCTGCTTTAGAAAGTTTTTCTCAAATTAACTGTCTAACTACAACCCATAGGCAATCAAAAGCTCTTTTTCAAAATTATTTTTCGTGGCAAATTTCAATCCCTAAATTTGACAAAAACTCCTCTGCTCATGAAAATCTGCACTATACAATGGCATTCCTCAGCTCCCATTCCCAGTGTATCTTTTCTCAAGGTCTTGAAACATTGCTACATTTCAAGTCACAGAGTATGGCCTTACCATTATTATCTGACCACAGTGCCAATGATTTTCATTTTACAGACTAACAGCCCTTCATCAGAAGCACAGAAGCTGAATGCTGGTTCCAGAATCAACATTTCTGTCTTTTGAGCATCCAACACAGTTGTTTTGGTTACTCACCCAACTACAGAGCAATTCCAGGTGCTATAATTCACAGGATCAGGAAGTTCACAGCAAAAGGTTATAAGATCAGTTATATCTATGTAGGCAACTTAAAAAGATAATGTTGGATACCGGAAGAAAAATAAGTTTATCCAAAGCTAACGTGCCTTGAAACAGCTGAAGAGGCAAAAAGCAGACGTACACAGGAAATTGCAATTTCTTTCCTAAATGCCCCAATTCCACACTGATACCATGTGGCACTCCTCTCCCATCTTTCTCTGGATTCCTGTTGACAGCCATTCACTACCTTTACTTAAAGAAACTTTAACAATCTCAGACAAAAACATCTTGGCAGTAACAATGAAAAATACACCATTCATTCTGGCAAGTACACAGACATCTGTTGTTCAGGTGCAGGACTTGAACAGCTCAAGCAAGAGAATCAAAACAGCAGCCAAGGTGAGGGGTATGAGAGGAGGACAGGTAGGCATTGTTATCCTGGGATATGCCCACACTAGATCCAAGCAGAAAGACAATCTCAAAACAATCTGCCTGAAGGAGAAAAACCTTTTGTTATTGGCAATCCTATGCCCCCACAAAAAATACTGAGCTTTGGAGAAACTGGAAGTAAACATATTTTTGGCAACACTCTTCCTCTCCTGAAAATCTTGTCTCTGAAAATTGCAGAAGGTGGGTGCCCTCCCACACTGTAAGCTAATGGGGTGTTATGAACTCTCAGGTGAGACACGCTTTATGGACAAGTCGCACATAAATAATTGCAATTCTATCTTGAGGCCTGTCATCAACCCAGTTTTTGAGACAATATGCCACAAACCAATTATAGAAACTGATGCTATAAACAGCCAGCCCAGACTGGTCCTTGGCACTTTGCTCAATTTCACTCCATGGTTTATGCACAGAGCTTAACCCATGTTAAACTTACACAGAACTTACATGGAACTCATGTTTCCAAAACATTCGTGTTTGCAGGCTTTGGGAGGAAACAAACACCTTTAACTTTTTCTTTCAGTTACAAAAGCAAAGATGACAAATTATTTACCTCAGCATGTCCTTAACATTAAATCACAGTGAGTGTTTTCACCAATAACCTCAAGTTTGTGGGAGTTTTTGGTCATTTTTTGTTTCAGCATGTATGATCTACAAGTATCATATCCAATCTCTACACAGTATTCTACTAAACAGAGTGATTTTTTCAGAGATGGGCTCTCATTTTAATAAGATACAGCAAAACTATCCCACAATTAAAGTAAATAAACATGAAGCAAACTTGACCTGACTACAGGATTTATACCTGCCAAGATAAGGGAAAAAGGGCATTAAAAACTCTTCTTGATACAGCTGTTTCTTTTGTGTTGGATGTAATTAGTAAAGTGAATTATCATTTTGATGCCTTCTGGGTTTCTATTCTTATTGTTGAATGAAGATTTTTACACATTGATACATCAGTTATACTCCAAATTGGAAAATGTTTTTATAAACACTGCTCAATTTTACACAATCTCAGTCTAAATATTGAGCCTCTGAAGCATACATCAATATTTTACTTTCTATAAAAGCATCCAAAAATTCTAGTTGCTTACTTCAAAAGTCTCACTCTTCCTTAAACTAAAATCTTATTTTCCATAGTATTTAACAATTCAGACTTCAAAATTTATACAAGCTATATCTCAGTTTTTACCAGAGTATCCACATAATCTATGAAACAACATTCATTCCAAGCCAGCAAATGATCTCATTTCATACGCACGTTCTCTATCTGAGTCCAAGCCCCTACAAGGCAAGCACACAATGCAATTTCCTGGAAAAGAAAACCACTGAAATTAGTCAGGGCGACGAGAAACTCAGATTAGACTCTGCAAAAAGCTCAAAAAGACTTAGCCAAATTGACTGTTTCTGACTTTTAACGAAACCTACAATTGTGTTTAAGCCACTCCAGTTGAAGCAAACCCCTGTTTCTTCTCCGGACTGATTTCCTGCCACAGCACCATGAACCAGGAGGTAATAACTGACTGCAATAGCAAGATCTTACTGAGGTGTTACATATAAAGACATTCATGTAGATAATTAGCAATGACCACAAAAAAAGTCTGCCGTAATCATAATTCTCCCCACCAAAAAAATCACAAGTTAAAAACTTTATGCTCACTAAGCATGACAATACTGCTTCAAAAATGATGATACGAATGATTCATCAAAGGCTGAAATGCAAATGACAAAATGATCCCTGAAAACCAAAATATATTCTCCACATGAAAGAAGAGGTCAAGCTAAGACATAATTTACATACATCATAGATCTCTACATGAAACAAATGTAAAAACCATGAAAGAAGGGGCACAGCAGAGATATCAACATAATGTTAGCATCTAAATATGCATTGGAAAACCCACATATAAGTGTACTTCACTGTGAACAAACTAAACCAGAAATTTGAAAAACATTAAAAAGATCTATTTATAGCTATTATATTGCAGATTTTAACCTAATGGAGTTAGGTTAAAATGGAGTAGTTAAATCTACAAGTTACAAACACCTACAGCCCCACTGAAGACAAACTGAACTCCAAATCACTGTATTTTGGTTTTGTGTCCGTATTTGTTAGCCTACAATAATTAATTTAACAAAATGCTTGCACATCTACAAATAGTTTCATTAGGCAAGCACAAAGCATATCAAATCACCTCCAAAGGGACTGACAGAATATAATTAGGAGAGTTTAGTTTGGAAAAGTTCTATTAATGCATGTTTCTTTTTTGAGACAGGAAAATTATCCAACTATGAATTTAAAGACATTTTTCTTCTTATTGATAATTGCAGTCTAGTCTGTTCTGCTGTTACACTTTGCTTCTCTTCATTTAAAATGAAATGAAAGTGATCTAATTTATACTGCCCAGCACTGAGAAGAGGAGAAATCATCAGATTCTGGAATATTTGAATGCAGTGTTTCCACAGGGAAACAGGGATGGATCTGAGGCAGAGGATGTGTGATGAATACACTCCAACCAATTTCATTTCAGGAGGCTTGCCTTTTTTTTTTTTTTTTTTTTTTTCTTATACTTTAGTTGCTTTTGCAAGTGAACACAAGAGGGCACAGCTCATGTACAGTCTCAGGCTGTATTCATATCCAGCACATGCCAAATTAAAATCAGTTCTTCCTACATGCAAAGCAGCCCCCTGTGGAAAGCTCACATGCAAAATAAGGCAAAGACAGGAAATCATATGTACAAATAATTCCAGGTACTATATGAAAACTGAAAGTGAAATAACATAAGATTTCCATACGATAAAAGCAAACCAAGACCTCTAAAGAAATGTGTAACATGTACAAGTTAAAGTATCTATTTCAGGAAATCTGACACTGATTCAACTAACATCTGAAGGTTCTGAATATAAAGCATCCTGGAAAAGGAAATACAGAATGACTCAGGAAGAGGATCAGTCAGATAAGGGTGGGGAAACAAAATGAGAATATAGGATTCTTCCCTGCACTAATCCCTTGAGACACAGCTTATCGGTCTATTTTTTGACACAGCAATTATTTTAAAAATTCAGAGGTTGAAAAACTTACTAGTTTCTCTATTCTACAATTGTAAGTCAGGTGTTCCACTTAAATATAATGTTTGTACTTTAAGATAATCCAAAGCAATTTTAAAATTTAGTCATAAAACCTGTCTGATAGTCAATAAGAACAAGCCTTTGTTAAGTTAAAAAGAAAGAAAAATTAACTCTGTAGGGCTGGTAAGCAATACATGTATTCAAAAACTCTCTACAAGCCCCAGAAAGCTGGACAAAGTCAGGGCTGATAAGAAACACTGTTCAGAGCTGACTTAATTCTTCTGCAGCTTCCACTCACAGCTCAAGCACCTTCTACAAACATCTCCCAGTGCATAATTGGACAGGTAAAACCCACCAAGTTCTAAGGCAAATCCTCACCACCCTGTGAAGAGCCTGGACTAAGGAAAAAGCACCATGCCATACATAAGGCCTCAGAAGTTTCCACTCATCCACGGATAGACCCCAGAGTGGTGTGGTGTCAGCACTTTGTGCATCAACCTGTTCCTTAAAGCAGAACAGTGATACTCCCAGCAGGAAAGCTGGTTCCTTTTACCAAGTTTGCCAGTGCATCTTTTGCCATATCAGTTGCATTATTTAGTCATCCCTCCTGCTTTCAGAGGAGCCAAGCCCATCCATTCACCTGCCCAAAGAAGAATGGTGCTCTTAGAGCACATGATAATGTTAATAAATCACAGAATCATTTAGGCTGAAAAACACATCGAAGAACGTTGAGACCAACAGCAACCCAGCACTGCCAAGTCCACCACCAAACCATGTTCCCAGGTACCACATTTAAATCTCCAAGCATCTCCTGCTTTTTGCACCAATTGACAATTCATATAAGCAGTGAACTGCTTTGTCCTCTTGGTTTAAAAGCACCTGTCTTCATGGTGAAAGTAAAGCTTAAGGAAATTCACTGTGAGTTCTGGATGAGAAAGATGCAGTCTGAAAAGCGGCTCACAAGAATCATGCAAATGAAAATAGGGGCTGACAGCAACTGTGCAGTGAAAAAAGGCTGTAATATACAGGCATGACTGGGGCATGGGTTCAGTACATATGCTGTAGTTTCTAGGATACATCACCAATCTGAAAACCGCTTTCACCACAGGATTTAAATAGTTTTTACACTGTTGATCTTAGCACACTGTTTTTCCCTGAATAAGTACTTTGCTTTTGCTATTAAAATTTTTAAAAGCAGGAAATGGACTGGAAAGACACTCATGTCACAGCGCTACTGTCAGTGAGACATTAGAGAGTGTGATTCAGTTTAAAGCAGGGCTTTAACATGATCGGCATCAAATGCTTTAATGAAGGTTTGAAACTTCACCTTCTTCCTACGTGAGAATCTTCCTCACATCTCAAAGCCCTATCCTAGGCTTCAGATGCCTGAGTTATCTTGTTGGATAGAGATGAGTGGTTCACTTTTCCTTGAAAGTAAGCCCAGTGAAAACAACACACTTCATCCAACATTAATCAGGTTGTCCAAAACACAAGAACCCTAAGAATAAAAACTCCTCAGTGAAAAAGAATTCAAAATATCTTCCACCTTCATAAAAATGTCCTACCAACTGGGCTGCAGACAGCAGGACAATAAAGGAATCTGACACCTCTTCTGGGAAAGCACACCGCTGCACACACACAGGTTCTGATCACCTGAAACCAAAACTAGTATTTTCTCCTCATTATTTACATTAGCAAGCTCATTATCTCTGATTGTCCTCAATATAAAGACATAACTGGAAAATGGAAAGGTTCTGCAGCTCAGGTAAAAATAATGAGCAGCAGCTCTATAACATCCAGAGTTTAGGGCAAAAAGTGAACAAGTTCAGGGAAAGAGGACAGGAAATAGAGAGGAAGGAAAAAACACATGATAGAACAGACTGCTTCTTCTTATTAAGTTATCAGTCATGGTATACAATTTTAAGCACGATTAAACAAATCTCGAAAATTGCAGCCCAAGACAATATGAGGCACATCTATTTGTTTTTGCTTACTTCAATAGCATGATACAAATTTGTCACAGAAGCAGAATTAAACTTTAACTCTTTTCTTAAAGTACAGTTTCAAAAGCAGTAACAGGCTTCAAAAAAAGCAAAGATCACTTCAGTCAGTGTTAGTTTCTGGGTCCATTCTCTGAAATGTTATACGTTATCAAGGACATGTTTGTTTTTATCTGTCACTGTGGTTTATTGTTAAGGAAGTGTACTATCAGCTGTCTCTTCCCTGCCATCAAAGCTACTTCATTAAACTTAATAGTGTTTGACTTTCAGAGGATCTTTTACCAAGGTAACACAAAAAACCTTCTGCTCATCATTATTTTTACAGCGGTAAAGACACCAAATGGATGCAGTATCCCTTTCACCTTTTAAGAAAGAAATCCACTGCATGAATTTGTTGAAAGCATTTAAGAATTCTGTCACTTGCCAAATTACTTGAGCTGCGAGGAATAAAAATGTTAACCACATACCATCACATTTCAGAACATGCTGCAATAATGAGTGCCTGCCTTAGCTGGTGAAAAAATATTGTACAAAGGATCTCCTGCACCTGTGTGCTCTGCCTTCTGCCCAGCATTACTCCTTAATGCCTTTAACTACTTGTGTTACTGTCATGAAACATTCAGCAGTGCCCTGCCTCCAGCCCAGAGGAACACAATATGATAACCTCAACTAAAGAATATTGAGAGAATATGAGTAGGATCAATTAATTTTGGCTTGATTTTAATGATTGAGAAGTGTATGATATGTTGTATACTCTTTAAAACTTTTCCTAACTTCCAAAGACATGTCCTTTTTTATTATACCATCACTGCTTTTTAGTCTCTTTACATTTATCTCCTCAGCTCTATTTTCTGGAAGGTACTGTAACAACACCTGATTTCCAGAATAAGGCTCACTCCAAATAACTGACATTATCTGGGAAGGAGGGGCAGACAGGAACTGGCAATATATTTTAGGACTTTAAAAATCACCACTGAAAACTATTGGTATTTAAAAGCTACTTACATAAATTAAAATACTGCTGCTTTAAATAGAAACCTATTAATTTTCATGAAAGTACTTAAGGACTAAGTGTATGGATCTTAGCATAACACGTGTGTCCTATCAACAGTAAAATGCAAAGGCATGACACAATAACCAGGAAATTGTTCCTGTATGAAAATAAATTTTAAAACCCATTAATGTCTAAAAAGACAACAGTTTCAGATATTGTCTTTCATATTCACTAATATTTCTTAAATCTAGCAAATGCTTATCAGCTCAAATATAAGAGGGCCCAAGCTCAAATCAACTTTACACCAAGAATGTAAAATATGCTCTAAAAATCTTGTGTACCTTGATAACCTGTAGTAAAAGAAAAAAAAAAGTAATATTTTATGCAGTATTAAGATATTTCCAAGCTCCTAAAAGATCTCACAATAACATATCGTAAAAAGAGAAAGGATTCATATAAAGCTTGCAATAATAGAATAACTGTATTATAACCATTAGTTATCCCATGCACACAACCTTTAAACATGAAGAGGAATTTCTTGTTAGCCATTTTTACCTGAATAATCTCACTAGCATCTTTTCAAGACCCACCAAGACTATTCCTGGTATCTGGGAATACATGAGGTCATTTAACTAAGGAACAAGATACTAAGGCAGGTATGCACACCTTCCGAGCATTTTACCCTGTTTTTAAAAATATGGGGATTTTTTCAACATGCTTTTCATCTTAATAAGTATGTTCATATATCTGTGTATATCAAACTGTGTCATATCTTAGAAAATCATGGCAGCTGAAGCATAGTGCAGCAAACATTTTGCTCCAGAGAAACTGAAATGCGTTGACTTGATGTAAAATTATCAGTGGCAACCAGGCTGAGAACAAACTAACCACGTATATGATGTGAATCGACCATTTAGACACCCAAAACCAGGTACAAACCAACAAACACCCCGCCTCCCGAAGCGGAGCCAGCGGCATCCAGCACAAGAGGGAGCAGTCGGGTAACGCTTGGTGACCCCTCCTTGCCAAGGCTCCAGAGAGCTTTACAGAACCTCAGCCTGCTGGCTCAGAGCCCCCCCTGACATGGCCTCAAACGAGTACCAACCAAAAAATGAGAGCTCCCGTCAGCCAAGCCATCCTCCACAGCACAGACCTGGCCATTTCACCCAGCAGTCCCAAACGAGGTTTGCAGCTCTTCGCTAAAAGCAAAATGAATAGTGACAGCTGCAGTCTGATTGCTATTTTTCCCCTCACTTGCAATATTCAAATGTTTCTGGGGATAAGAGGACTTCTGCACTGTTATTTAATTTTGGTAATACAGCAACGCTTCAAATCAAGTGAATTACAAGACATCAGAGGGTATCATATAAGTCTCTATGTGAGCCTGCATTTTGATTCATTTCAAATGCTGAGCGTCAGCTTTCTTTTACTGATTTTCTTCCATTCTGAGGAAACTAGTAGGTTGCAATGCACACTGAATTACACTGAGAAGAATTTATAAATCTTGTGACTTTAGTTGTTTTACTGATCACAGAAGTGATCCTTCTGCAGAAATCTGGAAGATCCTCAGCCCCAGTTTGTTGCCAGTTTGCTGTGATGTTCTTCCAGATTAGCACAGCTGTAGCACTTCCTGTGTTTGCTGTTTGGAAACCACCTTCTCCCAATACCCAGAACTGTTCCGTCGTAAAGGACTCTGAAAACTTTTAGGTTCACATTTGCAAAACACAAAGTTAGATACAACCACCTTCCATCTGTCATTAGCAATCTTTGCCACTACAGCTAAACACTGTTTCAAAAAAAGAGTTTGAAATGTAATTATCACTGTAAAAGACGTAATTTTTTACACCAAAGTGCCTAAAGAAAAGTGATTAAAAAACCCTAGGAACCAAAAATCAAGCAAGAAAATAGATAAGCAGAGAAGCAGGCAGAGTTCACTTCTAATCCAGAACTTCGATCAACAGCTATTTTTATATAACACACATTTCATAAACTATTCATCCTATTATAATATTTAAGTCTCCATAACAACTCTGGGAAAGAAAACTGTAAATTACCAGCAAGAAAAATCCTCCACCCAGCAATTATTCGTACTTATTCCACTTCTTAGATAACTTTATAAAATAAATTCACCAGCACAAAACCCCACCCAAATTCCACAGAAGCCAGTGTGACTCCCTCAACAGAAGCAATAAGAGTTTCACTGACTTCACATTGCTCACTACACCACAGCCCACAATCTGTCCATTAGAATTTTGAAAGCCATTAAAATACTAAAGGTAGGATGCACTTTTTTTTAAAAAGGCCATGCCTTTTAAATTCTAGCTATCAGTTTTACCTAAGTTTTTTCATAAATTGAAAGGATTATCAACCCAGCTAAACCTGAAAATTACTACTCTGCAACACCTGGAAGCAATTTTTATTTCCAAAGATTTGCTGAAGTTAAGATTTGCCAACTGAAAAGACCATGATCATTATTAAAAGAAATGCAACAAATCCCCTAAGTGCAGCAGCATCTGAACTGCAGGTCCTATAAATCAGCTGAATAGTTTAATTATAACAAGTGTATTTATAGTGGAATCACTCCAAAAACATTACAGATAGGCCAATTAGTTACAGGCTTCCCTCAGAATAAAGTGAACATAAGCTGTATTCTTACTTCTGTAGGTTACATGAAGATTTTCATCTGGAAGAAAAAGTTTAATTACTTAAATTCACATTCTGCTTTTTGTTTTTTATTTAGTGCATGCTGTTGTTAACCAAAGGAAAGATTTAAGGTTTTTTAACCAAAGTATCTGTTGGAAGTTCCAAATAAAGCCTTGACAGGGCCCAGCTTTCCAAGAACTATGCTTCTACCAATAAGCAAAGAAATCCATCCAGCTTTTTTTTTTTTTTTTTTTTTTTTTTTTAATAAAAAAGCTTTTCCCTTGGATTTTTTTTTTTTTAAGTAAAAAGACGTTTCCCTTGGAATTCATTTTCTCTAAGGATTCTGTGTGCGCACTGCCCAAAGCAAACACACACACCTTTCCCCAAAGACAGGGAGATCCCTGAGCACCCAGGCGCTGTGGTGGCAGCGATGCCTCAGCCAAGGCAGGGGACCCAGCCACCGTGCTCCCACTCGGGCTCCAGCCCAGGCCAGCCAGTGCTCCCCATATCACCCACTGCTTGTTTCATGGCATTTTTTGTGAGGAAGACCCAAGGTTTTGTTCAGAAATGCCATTGTATCCCATGGGTATGGGCCTGGTGCCAGAGGCAGGAGGAGTGCAGGCCCCACTGCCAGAGAGGGCTGAGAAATGGCTGGGGGTAGGGAAAAGGTCTTGACCCCTGAATGTGTGTTTAAGGAAAGGGGCAGTCTCTTCAGGCCTTGCATTTGACCTCCTTACCTCAGGAAAATGCTACAATCTGAAGGACAGCCCCAGTATTTTAAGGATATTTTTCTCTAAATGTGTATCATCAATATGATGGAGAAATAAATGCATGTTCCACACTATTCATGATAGACCCTGTGCAGCACTGATTACTCGATGAATTCAAGTCACACACTATCACTGACACCCCTGATGTGCCCATGAAGGAAAAAGACACTTGTTTTATGCAGATCAGATGGCATTAAGGTGAATACCATGCTGTCACCTCATCCAAGACTACTTTTAGCACAAAGCAGATCTGTGGTACATGGTTACCTAGGGTTTTCTTCTCTATGGACTCTATTGTATCACACTAAAGGATTTGTGCCATCTAATGATAAGTGGTGGCAATATCAGAGCAAGACTGGCTTTCATGGAAGTATTATTAGCCCTGGGCAGGTTATTAAAAGGGCCTTTGGAGCACAGTCATAAAAAGAGGGCTGAATTTCAAAGGTAACTCAGCACAACATAGCTGAGCTGGAAAAACTTTGCATATCTGCCAAGCAGAATATGGCTGACACTCAACAATTCAAAAAAAAAGCAGAAACATGATAAGAATAGAAAGGATGTTCATTTTCAAGCAGAAGATAAGATATGGAATAAAGTTCATTCTCAGAAAAGTGCAGAGAAAGATTTTATGGCTAAATTATCCTCAAGTCAGAAGATTCCCTACTGAGTTATTTAAGTAATAGAGTAAACTGAGCCCAAGTGCTTACTGTACACAACACGTGCTGCTGTGGGGTGTAAGTCCTAGCATACTTGCACCACTGGGGATTCTGGCAGCCTTTATTCTGCACCTCTGGTAGAATTAATTTTTTATATTCTTTACATTTTTTATATTCTTTACATTGATTTTATGTACATGGACCTTACATTTACTCATTCCTTTATGTTCCTTACCTAAGACACTCTGGTTTTAGCTCTCCCTCAAAAAGAGGCAATAACCACAGAGAGGATGGCAACTCTATAACCTCTTACATGCTGGTGATGCTAACTTTCCTTCCTTTTTTTCATTATATATACATAATTTCCACCCATGTACATCTTGGCCTAATTAATACACTACTTAACACATGGAAAAGGGAGAGGTTGGGAAGGAAGAGGTGCTGAACAGCAGGGATCATCTCAGAGAAAGGATTCCTGACTGTCTGTTAAGAATGGCACACCCTGCGAAATTAAAATTTACTGGAGAAACAGAAAACAAATGGATTGCCAAAGCTTGTGATATCTGCAAGAAAAGGCAGGAAAAAATTACTTAGGAAGGCAAAGGCAAGACTGCAAAGAAAGAATAAAAGTTTACTAAGAAATCAGTTAAACTACATTAAGTTTTCTGTAGATCTATCAGCAAGTACACATTTAAACTTCCAAAGTGATCTAGGACACTTCTAATGTGTAAAGTGTGACTATATGGAATCTGTTATGAAACCAGGAATATGTATGAATGACTTTTGGCTGTTTGGAAGCTGGCTCTGCAGTTGTAACCTGATGGAAGCATTGGAGGTTCGCATGCTGAGTTCTCAGTTTCATCATTTCAAGATTCCTTCATGTCCTTGGGCAAGTCACATCATTCTGGAAGGTCTCTTTCTTCTTCTGTAATAGAAATCTGCTGGTAATATTTCCCTTTGCCCATTCTTTTCCAAGCAGAAAATGAACTTTTTCAAACATAAAAGTGCTACAGTAATAAAAATACTGATTCTTTAGGTTTTTCAGCTATCAGTAAAACCTTGGTTAATTAAGAGGGATATCCAGGTTTGAAAGATCTGATAATATTTGAATATGTTATTAATTATGTTCTAAGGGGATACACCAGAATTCACCAGAAGTTCATTAGTCAGCTTTCCAGGTCATGAAGATGTATTTTGATTAGTTATATGTGGAAAGGAACAGCAGACTTTTCCAGTGCCCGTCTGTCTTACTGTTCCTTTTATACTTTATTCCCACTCTCAGCTTCACTTCTTCCTCCATGTTGCCTCTTATAGTTTGAATAAATTCCCATCTGCCACATGCCAAATCTCCTTTAGATTCTTCCTTAAAACCACTTCCTTCTCATAGCCTACTTATGCTGCTATTTTCACCAAGACAACTCCATTCATTCTCCATCTGAACTATTGCCCCATAAATTATAATCGTCTTGCTTCGTTTGTCAGCACTAAACATAAAGCATGTCCCGGACATTCTAGCAGTCATTCCTAGTCTGCTGCCATGTGAATGATAGCAGGGTCTTCTATCAATTTCTATACATTTCCCAACAGGACAGAGGAGAAAAAATAATTCAAGGAACTTCTCAACAGCCCTCAAGGCTTGTCTGTATTACACAGCTGGGAACAAACATTTCTTCGCCCTGTGAACTACAACTCACAGCATTATTAGTTTACCAAAGGTTAAATGTAAGTAACAAATGTTTGTTCCTATTACATCCGACAGTTTCTTACACATATACAAGCATCTCAGCAGATACTTGAATATGTCTTTCTTCTTGGTCCTGGGAGCCAATGTCTCAAATGACATGGCAAGAGACACTGAATATAAAAATAATAATTGTTAGTCCTTAAAAGTCAATAGCAAATAAGAAATATTTAAAATGTGATGAGAAAGATCTGCTAACAGTTTTCAAAATTAATTTTGTCAGGTCATATTTAGTCAACCAGCTCTCTATATCAATGGTGAAGATTAATGCTTTTTCCATGAAACTAATGCCAAAACTTTGACTCACTGGAAATAAAACATTAGTTTAAAGAGCTACTCATTATCATTTGTTTTACAGTTAAAAAAAATAAATTTCTTGCATTAAGATATAAACCATTTTGTCACATAACAGGATGCAGGAGAAGACATGGAAGGTGACCTGTGTACATATCTCATCGCACTGGTGCCAAGTTCCCAACTACTGTAACACTTGCACAGTTCACATAGAAAGAAAAGTTTCATTTGCTCTGACTGTTGACTTAGGTTAACTTCCCTGTGTAAAATAGAAATTACAATGCATAACTTACAAGAATGTAGGGATGACTAACTGTCATTTTCCTTATCCACAGGACAGCAGATGCTCCCTGGTAATATCAGCAAACAGAATTCCAGAATTGGGAAAAGAGTTTCAACAGGTTGTAACTACCAACTTAAACGCACTGTTGCAGCAGCCCTCTTGTTAGAGAGTAGAAATGAGCCCAGACACAGACTCCTTGTTCATCACAGCATGAAAAGGGCCCTGGTTTATTCCTGTTTACAGCTCAGCCATCCTGACTCCAACCATTCACAGACTGGCTGTAGCAAGCACCTACTGTAGGTTTCTCTTGGAGACTCTGACTGCTAGTTATTTCCTGCTGAAGTCTGACTGCAGGCTTTTACCCAGCTAGACCGTGACTGCAGGTTCCAACAACAGGCCCTAACTGCACACCAAGACCAATCTTACAACAGGGATTCTCCCTCCCAACCCACCCACTTCCTTTTATCACATTTACCTTTATTGGATACAGCTGTGACTCATCAGGGGTGAGGCAGTATTGGGTAATTAACACAAATGTTACTTATCAGGGGCAAGGTCACCTGTATTCCCTTCTCCTACAACCACCTCTGGAAAATACCTTTACACCTTCAGTATGTATTGCTGCTATGTGAAAGACACTAACAAGAGATCCCAAGATCACTTTCAGACCTGCAAAGACTTTATTCCCACAAGAAAGGAGCAAAACTTGGGAAATGGTGAATAGAAATGGATGGTGTCCAGCATCTTATTTATCTTATTTATCCAGCGGGATAAATACACATTTGTTTTAAATCAAAATAAAAATCTTACTTGAGCACTGAAAATCTATAGCTAATATCTAAATGAGACAATAAAATGGAAATACAGCAATGATTATTTGTTTAATATATAATTATATTAACCGTCAGAGTTGGAGTATGGTAAAATCATACCAGGAATTCCTGCAAATTTTGCAAATTTCGATTTCTCCCATATTTCCCAGAAAGTACAGTGGACAGCAGTTGTTATTCTGACATAAGTTTAGATGGATATACTTCATTTTATACTGTATTCAAAGTTTTATTATTTTGTTTTTAATTAGTTGGGTTTTTTTATTGGGGTATATAATTTTGTCAATTTTACTCTCAAACAAAATTATTTTTTCAGATGCTTATCCTCTACAAAATATTTAGACTCATTCTTAACCTACTGAGATCTGAAAGTAGCATTTTTGGCTTTAATAATGCTCTAAAATGACGAAGTGGAGAAAGCATTGGCAGATAATGCCCCTTTGCAAGTGGGCACAGATGTATTGCAAAGGCTGAGAAGCTGAGGAATCTGCAGAATTCCTCAATCCAAATGGATTTAATTTGGATTGAGGAAGCTAGTCCTTGCTTTTTCTAAAATACCAATGTTTTGATGTGTGTCACATACCTTGGAATTACCATCACTGTGAATTTTGGGAATTTACAGGCTGTTTAAGTTTTTGCTTCTGAATATGCATACTAAATATTTGGAAACACTGGATTATCTGAAGAAACTACTGGTGAAACCATTGTTAAACTAAAGCAGTTCAGAGCACATATAAACAGTATGAACTGTATTGATGTTGATACTGCCAAAGTTTCTAGTGCTGGCCATGATTTTGGTTCTACAATATGAAATGAAAGTTGACATTTTTCAGAGGACAGATGAGTAGTTTCAGATAAATTTCTTTTAGAAAACAATAATGTCTTTAGTGTGTTTTCACTTGGCTGCTTAAAAATGGAAGCATTCAAATGTTTCTAGCTACCACTAATAAGTTGTGCATGCCCAAAACCACTGTGGATTCTTATGCTGCTTCTTGCTCCACATCCAGAAGTGCTCAGTTTGGAAATAAGAACCTGATCTTCCTCTACTGACAGCTTTCCAAGTTCATTTGGATCTTCATATATGAAGAAGAGACTTTTCTCACATTTCACATTACTGCAGACAGTAATTGTTCAGGTACATTTGTGAGAGCTTACCACCTTAATTTCAACATCTCTGCTTCTAATTCAGGAATGTACTTCAGCAAATCCATCATTCTAAACCGTGGGTCGACCACAGACTTATTCAGCAATTTTGTGAATGGGAATGTTTTCTTACAAACCATACAGCTGGAACCTACTAAATACTTACTGCAACCAGTGCAAGAAAGAATTACATCCAATCTTCCCAGGGTTAGCTTTTCTAGGAAGAGCATATACACACACACACAAAACAAAAACAAAACAAAAACAAAACAAAAACCCAGAGGAAAGATATTGTTTAGAAATAAAGTTGCTAGATACAACTGAAGGAACGGGTTCCTTGAATGAGAAATTTTACTTTGCTATTTTGAAAGTCAGATGGAACTTGAACAGTTGAGTGAAAACAGTATTTGCCTGAATGCAGACTTTACAACACCGGGAGCTAACAAGGAATCTTAAAGAGAATGTTTCAAGGAGACAGTAAGATTTTGCTAAATTACATTTGATGTTCTAATAGGCTGAGTAGCAGTAGGGAGTGACACTTTTGTTAGGAAGCCAGTACTGCTAGACACAGGGCAGAGTTAAGTCTCATCTCTGCTGTATGTGAGGGAGAGATTTAGTTCCTGGCTTAGAGAGAGGATGGGTACAATTGGGGATGATATTGTTTACATTTCAGAAGGCTCTCTATTTTTTATAAAAATAACTATTATCACCATCATCTGATGCCAACTCTGTAGTAAATGCAGTGATTCACCTCCTGCTTACAGCAAAGTTTTTGAGGATCCATGCTGCCATCCCTTCAAAGATTGCCAATATTCAGAGTTCAGGAAAGCCCAAGTGTTGTGAGTCCACGGGATATTGTACTAAGCACATTGTTCATTTCTTGGTTCAACCAAAACTCTTTGTTGCAGTTACTCAACATTGCCA
>WEIU01009818.1:109704-139412 GCA_013389925.1 Aegithalos caudatus | reverse complement strand
TTTCCTTCCCCTCTCCCGCTGCTCACTGTGATTGATCCCGCTGGCCCAGCTGGGCTGCTCCCCCTGTGGGGAGCGCGGCTCCCGGAGCCCGGCCAGGCCTGGCCCGGCCGCCCAGGGGCAGCGAGGACCAGGCCCAGCCCGGTCCTGTGCGGCAGCCGCCACACAGTGTTACCTGGTGAAATCACCAGGATGGAAAGAGGGCAGATGCTGTCATTCACAGCTTAAATAGATTCCCAAAGAGACGCCTACTCGCTTCTCAGTGGTCAGAACTACACATAATAGCCAAGAATTGGCCTCTGATAGGTGTTCATCTGTTCCAAAGATTTTAAGGTCCTGGCAGGGTCATCTTTCATCTTAACTCATGACAATCATTTACAAATCTTTCCATGTTTAAGGCAGAAACACATACCAGAGGTACTGGAATACAGCTGAGCTATAAAATATACAGAATATAATCCCAGTACATAGACCTTCCTATAGTGTTCTGTCCATGTGACAGAACATCCACTAGCTGTCAACTCATGTGGATAACTAGGACACTAAATTTGGAATAACCACTAAGTTTTGAATCTAACCCAGCAATTTTTTTCCTCAGGTAAAAGTCTCATGTGTATTAACTTCATGAACCTGGGGCATTTCTAAGTAGGAGTCAAAGTTGCACTTTCAGCAAAGGCTCTTACTATTAGAAGTGCATTACATTATATTACATTTATTAACAAGGGACATTAATGTTTTAACTGACTGGTCTCAAAATTCATGGTTAATTCAGGGTCCTTAGCATGTTTTTGTTCCCTACAGGACCTAGTTTCAATAAATACTCCAGTGCTTGTAGTAATTACACTGCACAAGTGTTTATTAAATAAAATGTTTTGAGGGTTTGCACAAGGGTTTCATGTGTAAACCCTCAAAAAGAGCAATATATGTTTTACTGAGGCTATCCCTCTAAAAGTGATTTCAGTCACACAATTTTTAAATATGATTTTGGATATCTAGTCCACACCAAACTTTTCATAATCTAATTAGATAGGACAAAATAGCACACCAAAGGAAGTAAGGTGAAGTCTAGAGGCTCTTCACTATGAAAAAAAATCACTTTCTTTATTTCTTTGAGATTATTTTGTGAAGAGTTTTAGTTCTCTCTGAAATGTACAAGAAAATATTTGTTCCCTTGGAAAAATTCACCTATGTATCTGTGAGGTTCAAAATGTTATGGCTCTACAGCAATCATCACTGAATAGCTGAAGAACATTGCAAAGGTATCAGCTGCTTCATGTTTTGTCATTGTGGATCTGGAATCCTCTGTTAGCTGACTGCCTTTAATTTAGACCAATCTCATGATAAAATATTTGGCTGAAGGACCATGGGTTGATGTGAAGGGAACCTGGGACAATGTTTCAGGTCCTAGTGGCTTTATTCTCCACATGTGCAGGCATGAAGCACAAAAGTCAAAGACTGGGAGGGCAGGAAAAGCAATCTGTTACCTCTGCATAGGGTGCAAGTCTAAGACTCTCCAACGTGGATCATTCATTTTTCACCTTTAGTAGTTAACAATTTGTTAAGGAGACAGTGGAAATTTCTTCAGTGTTTGATTCAGCTTTAGGAAAAACAGGGAAATTCTGAAAGACCTGAGTATGATACCTGTGTGTGTTGGATGAGAACTAAAGGGTTAAAAGCAGCCATCAAGTAGCAGAGAGGAGCAAGCACTGGACACAAACAGGTGACAAAAGGTGATAAGAGATATGAAAAAATTAAGGAAATAAAGAATACTGTTATAAAGATTTATAGATCAGCTAAAGCAGAGCAAAATAAATGATAACAAACACTGATAAAAGATAAATGGGGCATCAGCCATATAAACACGCTGGGAATTTCAATACTTCTGTATAGTACTATGACACTGTTTTGTTTACAGCAGCATTGACCTTTTGCTCCCAAAAAAGTTTATTAACCATCTTGGTCTTTCTTTGTGTTGCTTTACTCATCAAGAGAAAGTTGCACGGGGTTGATTCTGATGAATGACTTTTTCAGAAAGTCAAGTTATCCTTGACTAGATGCAGATGGCCTAGTAAAAAATGAATGCTGCCAGCAGACATTGTCTTTATCAGTAGTAAAAGTTCAGCAGGGACTAGACTTCCTCATCTCTGGCCAGAGAAAACCAGCCTTCTGTTTCAGCACCATATCACATATTGTCCTAATGAATTCTTGTAACACACTGCAGCCCAGATAAATATGCTTATATTAATGTTTTTTGGCAGTCTGGGGCATGGTACAGAATTGACACAAGTGTTTGGATTCTGCCTGCAGCAGACACTAGGAATTTATACAGTTCAGAAATATTGGACTGTTGTTAGGTTGGTTGTCCCGTGTGATGACCTTCAGAGTTGCAAACTGCAGCTCGTCCTTCCCAGACTGACTTCACAGAAGGGGAGCCTGCAGCAAGGCACACTGAAGTCTTGCACCTCAGAGCTGGGGAGGGAGCAGCTCACTCAGGGCTTCATCCACTCCACAACCACACCAGTGCCATGTGACCTTTCCTTGTGTCTGGGTCATTTTTCCTTCTAATAACAGAAGCACTCATCCCCACACTTCTGAGGTGAGGAGCAGGGACTGGTTGAGAGTACACACCCCTCAGAGCATGAAGCACCACCCCAGGTAGCCAGGCCAGCAAAGGAGCTGGCCCTTGAAGAACACCTTAGGAAATCAGATCCTTGACATTTTTTGATTGCCAATAGTTATCCAAAGTCCTGGGGATAGGATCTGTGACTATAACAGCAGCACAATAGCACAAGTGGGCTCTGAACTACGTTTGGAGTTGCATCACACGAGAGTCTCCACTGGTGCTTTGTGAGGGCTGTAACTTTCTGTTGCAAGTTTGGAAACTCCTCTGGCAGCACCAGGGCCTGGTGGCCCCACATTCCCAGGAAAGCAGCTGTCCCAAGAGCCAGCAATCCCCCTGGGCCAGGCAATTTTATGCCTGGGCGCAAAACCGCCCTGCTCTGGACAGGGCTCTTCTGGGCCATGGTGATGGCCATATAGCTGATAAAAAAAAATAACCAAACAAACACCTCTACCTGCCTTTACAATGTACCTTTACTGTGCAGCCACACCATAACTTAACCCCAAACCTTCAGTGATAGAGTTAAAAATGTCAGAGACTTTCTCGAGAGGAAATATAAGGCAGATGTGATTATTGAACCAAAAGAGCATGTGAATGAGGACATGCCATTTCCCAAGAAAATCTGGGGCAGGATTTTTCCGGGCAGTGAGGTTACTTTTTTTTTGTTTTTATTCTGTGGTTATGTTTTTCAACATTTCATTCAAATGAATTGGGAGTTCTAGGGCATGACTCAGATGAGAATGAGCCATAAAAAGAAACAGTCTGAGAACAAATACAGCTGTATTTCTCCCCTGCACCTCCATACCAAGGTGTCTCAGTGCCCTGTGTTTTCTTACAATTCCTTTGCATGAATAGGGGTTCTTTTTGATGCTGGGGAAGAACAGTTTGTTTTATATCAGATTTATCTAGCCATTCAAGTCAGGATGGTCAGCCAGGTCTTTCTGTTACTGCTCAGCCTTTTTTTGCAGATTAGGATCTTGGTTCTGCTAGAGTTCATCAGAACATAATAAGTCTATTTACCAGTGAAAAAAACAGTGATGCAATTAAATTATATTGCCTATAAATTATATTGCCTATGGGACAATTATTTAGTCATCAGGAACAGGAAAGACTTGCCTGCAACAAGACTTTCTCATTCAAGATTTTCCATGCTTTTAAACATTTGTCTTTTAAGGCCTTATCTTAAAGACTCTGGGCAGAATCTTCCTGCTACTCTGTTCCTACAGCACCTAGAAAAGCTCTGTCTATGTTACACGTTTCTTCTAGGAGAGTCCCATCTTTCAGACCATCCTCACCACTCAAAGTGCTTTGGAGTATCAGAGCTGACTTTTTTTAGCTGCAGAAGCTGGCATTTGTGTTTGGATTGCAACCTATATAGAATACTGCACTTTGTTTATTTGAATCTCTGTCTTATTTCCACTGGCTGTGTTGGTCTTGGTTCTCCCCCCACCCTCATTTAACCACTTTGTTGTGCTGGTGGAACCAACACCTGCTTCTCAGTGCAGAGATGGCCAAGCCAAGCACTTCAAACCAGGCTTCACCACGCTGCTATGTGAAGCCACAGAAGTTCTGCCAGCTTTTTTTATGGGAATCGACCCAAGCTGTGCTGACAACATGAAAGTATGCAAAGCTCTGTAAAAGCAGAGAACATAACCTCTGTATATTTTGTCTTTGCCTCATTTGAATCATATTCAGGTCAACCCTTTTCTTTCCTATGTTACAAGTGGACTTTCATGAAAAATGAAATGTAAAAAAGGGGAGTTTTCTTCATGGGATTTTTTTTTTTTTGGCATCTCTTCCTGTGCTTTACATTGGCAATTTGCAACAAGACAAGCTGCTTGGGTAGGATTTCTTCAAAATTCTGCTTTTCAGCAAGTTTTCAGAGAATCTCACTAGTGAAACCAAAGCAGCACTTAGAATCAGAGCATTGAAAGTACACCCATGGGGAGCACACCCACAGTTGTCTGCCAGGCTCACCTTCCTCTCAAACTGCTCTGGCAGTTTCCCTTCTGGAAACTGTTTCCCTTCAGGATGCTGCCAGAGCCCTGGTAAGTCTCCCTTGAACTCCAAGAGGTGCTCTACATCCCTGCTGAGCACCTGGGACTCCAAGCACTCTCTGAGGCTATTGGCCCACCACTGTCCTCTGGGTTTATCTCAATTCTACCCCCATTTTTTTTCACTGTATCCTTCAATCCCCTCTCTCCTCATAAAAGTGTCTAGCTGTCTCTTAAACTCACTTTACCATTTGCTTCTTTGACCTCGCTTGGCAACTTATCCTTGTGTTTATTATTTGAGGTGGAATAGTTCTGGCTACATTCCTGGTTTTACTCTTAATTGTCTAATTTTTAGAATGGTGTCCATGGAGTTGGAGTTTGGCTTTGGGCTTTTTTTTAACTCATCACCCTTGTGACCAGGTCTTCTGTTTCATTAGGCTCCCTTGTGTCATCAGGACTTCCAATAACTCAAAAGAATCCTAATGAATCTTTTATGGGATCCTCCTAGATATTGCAGCTGCACATTCTTTTCCATTACTGCCATTCTGAACTACATGCACTGCCTTTAATTACTTTTTTGTTAATTGCAATGTAGGGAGGGGAATGAGGGTCTTCCTCAAGCAAGGAAAATCACAGTGATTTTCCCTACTTACTCCAGGGGGAAGCTACAAACAGGGCTCAAGTAGGACTGGGCAGTAGAACTTTTCCATGTCCTCTGGCTGCTGGTGCCACCTGTGCCTGCTGCTGGCCTTTGGGTGCCCACCTCATGCTAGGAGAAGCACCTGAGGCCTCCCTGGAGCCTCTCAACCTGCTCCAGAGTTTTTTCTTGGGCTTTTAGACAAAGTGCAGGGAGCAGCTTGCTTACCGTGCTGGATTTGCTGTCAGGTCCAAAAACAGGCTGCACACAGCAGGCTTTTCTCAGAGTCTATCTGAGGAGCAGCAAGGAGGAAGAAACACTGGTGTAAGGCACCTACCTGTATCTTCAGGAACTGTTCCCACATGCTGTAAGGTGGGTTGTTGGAGCAGTGAAATGAGTCCTACTGACATCCTGAAACATATAGGCCTGGTTGGAGTGGCTTCTGAAACGAGTAACTTGCTTAGCCCTTCTCCAAAGAGAAGGAAGGAGCTACTTCTTACACTTCCCCCCCTTCCCTTAGAGGAATCATCACATGTCTGAAGGATGGGTTGCCTAACTGAGGTAGCTTCCTGTTTGGTCAACACAGTCCACACCCACAAAGACATGCACCAGAAGCAGGTCATGTGGCTACAACCCAGGCAGGTGAACTCTCATGCTTTCCTAAAGCAGACAGAGACTTTGCTGGATTCACCTACCTCAGGAATATTTGTCCAGGTCAGCTCTTGAATTCTAGTTGACACCATCAGACAGGGAAGAGCTCACATTCCCTTTTCTACTCAACCTCATGAAGTGGCAAGAAAAAGGAGAAGTGTTGTCTATATAATTAACATTCTCCATTCAGGGGGGCTATAGAAGCCATAGGACATGAAAAGTGTGCCAATCCCACTAAGACATTAATCATCAGCCAAAATAACATTTTAAATCACTATTTTCAGTTTAAGAACAGAGGGCAGAGGTGTAAAAGATTTACTCAATCAATTGTGGGATTGAAAATTTTTCAGATACTGAAGATAGTTGTAAGATATAATAGAGTGCAGCCCCCTCATCTCTCATATGGAGGTCAAGCTCACAAAACCTCAGCCTCCTGATCAATCTCTGCATGTCCCAAAAAGAGAAATTGCAAGCTGCAAGAGCCAGCATCTGGGGGCTTCTAGAGAAATTCATGCAGTAAAGCACTTCCACAAAGGTGGGTTACTTTGCTGATAGAATCCCAAAAACAGGGAAATGAAAGGCAGAGACATGAAATGCCTCTCATAACAAACACCATAAAATAAATGGGAATAAAAATTTTTAAAATTCTATAAACATTGACCATTGTCCTCTCTGTGCTTGGCAGGTTGGGGGGTTTAATGATCATCAAACAGCAGAGTAGCAGTAAGTCTTTCACTGAAAAAGTGGTGACAGCAAAAGCAAAAGGACCTGCTCTGTCACTTATCAACCCACGCTTCATTTTTTGTAGCATTCTACTATTATTATTAGGTATGTGATTCTCCAAGCAGTAAACCATGGTTGTAGCTATTTACAGGTCACTGGAAGTCTGGCCTGTGCTGCAGTGGAGCTTTGGTTTTATTTCATAAAAGATAGTTTTATTTATGTTTGACTGATGCAGGCAAAACTGGAGGTTGATTTTTCTTTTTTCGGCTTTTAGTATAAACACTCGAGGCAGCTCTCTATTTTGGGTGAAGACTGAAAAACAGATTGTTTTGTAGTTGCTGAGAACTGCTGGGTAAATCAGAGGACATTGTTATTGCAGCTGAACATTTCTTTCAAGAAACCAGGAGGAGTTGCTTTATTTTTTAATTCTGTGCAGTTTTATGTACACCATTTGCTCCAAATATTTGATGTTTGCCACACTTGTTATGATTTTCTCCAGAGAGATGCTGTCTTCTGGCAGCAAAAGATAAAGTTGACTGATACAAATGAGTCACAGTATTCCAACAGTAATTAACAGTGATGCAATACCCAGGCGAAAAAGAGAACTTGAAGAATTAACTGTTGAGTTTTCTTGACGATGCAGCTGCACTTTAAGAGAGAAAGCTCAACCCATCATAGAACTCCATTGTGTACATTAGAGAAAAAAGCTTGACAAGATACATTAAAGATTTTTGCTAAAGAGATACAAATATTTTGCAAGGGCAAAGGGTGCTGAGGCAGGCTGTACTTACTTCCAAAGAAAAGTAGGCAGTATGACAAAGAAACAGTAATATTTCTTTATCTTCATTTTCACACTTCATCATCTATGAAAGACTGTCTTTTTCAACCTGCTGAACTGATTTAAGTTACCCCAACTCTAAATTAACTTTTATTTAAAAGTCAGTCTATGACATCCTAATCTAGGAAGTAATCTGTGCTTATGGTTTCAGCCCAGTTCTACAGAAGGCCAGTTCTGCTATTTATAAATGGGATTTTACTTGCTCTATAAAGTTCTTACCCAAATCTTATGGGTCGAAAGAGAAGGAATGGTTGGGTAAGAAGACAAAACGAGTGGAGCAACTGCTTTATAGCACAATATGAAACTTGACACTGTTTTCTGCTGCCAGTATGATTCCCAAGTAAGATGGATAAATTGTGGTCAAGACCTGGACAGGTTAACTAGTGGTCATCAGTGCTGGTGGTACCTTTATATACAAAAAAAAAAAAAAAAAAAAAAAAAAAAAAAAAAAAAAAAAAAAAGGCATACTATTGGACAGGGCATTTGAAATTTAATACCAGACATGAAACAAGACATCTGTTGGACTCTCATTTGTTTCTCTTTGAATGGGCTTTAATTGAAAGCTCAGTGAAAAATGCAGGTTACATTCTTAGCGTTATCAATAGTTTGTAACAGCAACATCAGGACAGTGATACTTCTAATATTTATACATTTTCTAATTGGAGATGTCTAAGAGCAATACATTATCAGATATATATATATACACACCATTTCAAGCAATTAAAAGTAAATAATAAACCCCTCCTCCCAAAACCCTGAAATAATATATTTCCTTATACTAATAATGTATTTTTCACATATACTTGACAAAGAGTCTTTTTTAAGTTACTTATCTTAAGAGTAATCTGTTACTGTAGATCCTGGACCAGCCCCATTGGAAGTTCAGTTTTAAGTTTATACAGCTTGCTAGCCACATAACCAGTGTGGCTTTACATTGTAAACAAATCCCAAATGTCTACAATGATTGGAATTAGTTTTGTGTAAAGGAGATCTATGCATCTCATGATAGAATAAATTTAAACCAATACATTAAGAAGAGAGAGAGAAAAGGAGAGAGCTAATTGACAAACAAAACAGTTTTGAGGGTTCAGTGTTGCAATTCTTTAAAAACCAAGTTAACTTAATGGTAAGATTCTTATTTTCTGTACAGAGAGGCTCTGGTTCATCTGGCTATAGCTGCTCTAGAAAGACAACCTTTAAAAAAAGGTTTGACTTGTGAAGTTCAAAAGCAGAGCTTCCATCTCTAAAAGCCTGCCCTTTGGCAGTAGGAGTACAAAGGTTACCAGAAGTATCTCAGGTGACTGTTCCTTTGTTTTGTGAGGAAAGCTGTACTAGCATTCAGGAACCTCAGCATATGCAGGGACGATGTAAGTGTAGAGCTAACCTTCAACAGGGAGGAATCATCCTACCCACTGCAGGAATTAAAAAGGTACAGCAGTTTGTACATAGAAAANAAAAAAAAAAAAAAAAAAAAAAAAAAAAAAAAAAAAAAAAAAAAAAAAAAAAAAAAGCTGGAGACAGACATGAAAGCTAAGCACAGTTTATAGTAATCTTGAAACTGTGGCAATCTTGTCTATTTTTGTACAAAACCCCAAGTAAATATCTCTTGAACTTATTGAATAGGAACTTGTGTAGCTCCAAATGGAAGGCATGGCTGAGCAGAATCCTACGTTTTAGTTAACTTGTGTCAAATAGGATGCGAAGACAGCTGCAGCTCTCTGACAGAGGTGATCGAGGATGGCTGAGAAATTTTGCAGTAGTTTATAGTGCCCCATCTGTTTTTTTCACTTGTTTGAGCTGTCTAAAGGGCCAACTGCAGTTTAGTCATGTTCCTCTGGTGCATGTTGTGATGACGAACTAATTCATCAGACCTGGCAAATTTTTTTTGACAGCTGGGCCACCGGCAACTGAAAGGCTTTTCACCTGTTAACAAAACACTCTGTTATTAGCTGAGCATACAGCTAATCTGAGACACTGCTATTTGTTTTCTTTCTGCGGGGCCGTGAGGAGCTGGCAGAGCCCCTGTCAGAAGGAAAGGCACCCTGGGCTGTCCTGAGAGGGCGTGGGAGTGTCTTGAGCCCTTGCTCACATCAGCACTCAGTGCTTTCCTACCTCTGCCTCAGCTGATGTTTAACAACAGCTTTTACAGGTGAGGTAGGACATTTTGCAGTGGTTCATTCCTGAGGACAGGCCCTTGCTGAACACTGTTGCCATGATTATGCTCCTCTTAGCTCTCGAATGACCAAGTTTAAAAGTCACTCTGGCATTCACAGAAGCTTCAGTCACACCTCAGGCAGTGGTGCAGACATACTGTTAGTCACGGTGGAAACTGTCAGTGACTTCTTGAAGCTTGACCTCCAGTCAAGGGGAGGTTTTTTCCAGCTAATTCAATGGGGTTTGGCTGAAGTTCTTTGAAACTGGTGAGTGTAAGTTTATATGGTAGAAGCAACAGAGTTCAGCATGGAGTCTGCTGAACCAGACTCACTATCTAAATAAAGTGGATTCACATCTATGGGAGATGTCAAATGCTCAAAACAGCATTTTTCTAAGATTTTTGTGAGCATGATATTCCTTACAAATAACTCCAAGCAAAGCACATTCAAATTTAACAAGAAATGCCATCACTTTTTAACTGCTTAACCTGGCCTCTCGATTCCCTACAACGTGTAAGTGGAATTTCAGGCTGTGTTTCTGATGCCGCAGGAATGCTGATGGAATGCTTTCATTAGCTCAGAGCAGTGCCTGGTGACTCATGCTTCTTTTTTTTAATTTTTTTTTTCCTTCCCCTCAAAATAGATGCAATATTTTAAAGTTTGTTCAGCTCCGGGGCTGGGCTCTTCAGTGCTGTTTACACACCTCATCCTCTCTAACACACTCCAGACACGCTGGGATGGTACAACCTCACCCAGGCATCTTCTCTTCTTATTTACCTCACACTTTGGGCATTTCACAAACCAAATCCAAATTCAGACAAAAGGGCATAAATGTGTATGCCTGTTTGCAAACTCCCATGAAAGGTATTTTAGGTGGGAGGGGGTTGCCTAAAATCTACATTATCCATTTAACATAGACACTGGCAAAGGCATCAACTATCTGCCATGAGTGCATAAAACAGTGTGGGAAAAAAATGATATGGTCAAAACCCACAGATTGTATAAACTGGTCTCCTTTCATCAGCATTAGCAAAACCATCCTGTGAACTGAGGTGAGGTATCTGGAACTGCCCAGCTTCCCACAGAGTTCCCATAGTAACAGCAGCACAGTTCCACTGCCTCACATGTGATCCTGGTTATCCTCTCCCAATAAAGGGGAAGCAGTCTCTATTAGTTCTGTGCTGGGCATCAATTTCTTTGTACAGCTTCATGGTACAGATATCAGGAATCACACTTCCATTGCTAAACGTGTCTATGGATGGATAAAACTTCCTTTGGTTTTGGTTTTGTGGGGGTTTTTTTGCTGCCAACAGCAAAGATTGCTGTCACAGTGAAATTGCTTGTGAAGAAAAAAATCCCTAAATTTTTACAAATAGTTTGGTAGTTGACTTAAAATTAGGATGGGTTTACATTGAAACTACCTGTGCTTTGCTTCCTCAAGATTTAACATGGAGCAAGTTAACTTGAGCTAGGTGCTTTGTCACAAAATTTAGGGGCTATGAATAAGAAAGAGGAATGAAGCTGTAGCAAAGTGGAGATGAAAAATCCCCACTTGTGCTCATCCCCCTCAAAAGCTCCAAAAGTGTTATCAGGAGTGGCTCCATAACATCCTGTGCCAGTGGCAGGCAGTAAACCATGGAAAGGTCTGTGGAACTCAGATCACTGGAGACACAAGGAACTAGGACAGGGAGAGGAACTTCACTAGCAAAAAAGAGAGCAAGTTCTTCACTGTAGCTAATCTGGGCTAGAAAAATTACTGGAGTCATGCAATTCCAGAATTAGCAGATCAGTTAGCAATGAAATGTGATGGGGAATGTAGTTTATCCCAGTTTGCCAGCATGTTACAACCACTTGCCATTTTGTGTCTCCCAGAACATTACCTCTTGCTGGTTAAGAAAACATCTTTCTTCATTCAAATGCACAGAGACCCAGGTCCTGCAGCTCAACAGGACCATGGGGACAACCCAGGAACACAGCCTTTGCCATTTGCAGGTTGCAAGTGTAGATGTGGCCACTGGGTGAAGCATTTATTTGGCCAGAGCCACAGAAAATGCCATTGTTCTCAGGTGAATAATTTCCTTTATTAAAATTTCTCTTTTATTTTTGGAAGTCTAAAATGTGTGTTTTTATGATTCAGAAGAGAAAAAAGAATTCTTAGGAGGGAGAAAAAGATTTTCAGCCTCCTTGTCCATCTGTACAGAGACTGAATTTAAAAGGTTAACACCAGTATGGAAAACACCGTGACATCCATCAACATGCCAAAGTGCTTCGTAAACAATCACTTGGAAAAGTAAAAACACTGCAGACATAGAAGGAACGGCAAATGTCAGTACATAAGACTAATTCTAAAATTTAAAATTAAAATACAGAGACTGCTGCAGTTGCTCCTTAGTGGTGTTTACATTTATGTGAGGGCAGAGTATACCAAAATGGTCTCTTTTTTCTCTTTTTTCCCCCTGTGTATTAATATGAAATACTATTGTTTCTACAAAAAAGTCCTTGAATATTTGAGTAAGCTTTTACTTTAGTGTCTGTCAATGTGAGTTTGCAAAAGGCACTGCTTTTATCTGCTGGAGAGATTACAGTACAAGCAGCAACAGCAAGAGCTTTGCCGTGCTATCCTGCATTAGGCTCAACTGACACTTGGGAGAAGCATGAGTAGGCATGAATACTTTAGATTACAGACCTTTGGCTAAAGCTAGAATTAAAATTTCTATCTTGTAGGGCTTTTTCAGTAGAGGCAGTAGATCAACTTGACATTTGTGGGCTGAGACCATGATGCTCATTCCATAATAGCTGACAAAATTTATTTTGCCAAGCTGTAATTTCTTTAAACATAAAGGAAGAAAGCATAGTTTCTAAAATCACCTAAATCCTTTTGTGAAAAGTGACTATCACTCTTGGGGAAAACAGCCACACTGAAAAATCAGCAAACTCTGAAAGTTTTCTGCTGCTTTGAATATTTAAATCCTGGTTAGGACACTTTCTAATAATGTAATTTACAACAACATTGATTTAAAATTAAATATATATATAAATGTGAAGAAAAGTTTACGCACTTGTTTTACCTGTATGAGTCCTGGTATGAGTCTTCAGATGATCAGATCGGGAGAACTTTCTCTGGCAGGTTTTACACTGAAAAGGCTTCACACCTAAGAAACAGAAAAAAAAAAAATCTATTTTTATGTCCCAACATTTTTGAAAGGGTGAATGTAATCAGATATTTCTGAAGTTTCAAAAGCCTGGATTTTTGTTTTGGTTTGGTTTTTTTGGGGGCGGGGGGTTGGTTGGTGTGGGTTTTTGTTTGGTTTTTTTTTTCTAGTTACTGTAACTGCTCCTCCTAGCTCTGTGCCTACACATTACAGAAAATTAGTCATTATTGAGGCCACCACCCCTTGTAACCTCCTCTTCCCGTGCTTGGGTCTGAAGCATCTGAACAGATCCATCATAAATAAACCCCACTTAAACCAATGCACCAAGGAAGGTCTGCAAACATTGCTAATCTTGACCCTGTGTTTTGGCACTGTGGGTATCCTGAAGGAGGTAGCAGGACATAAGAAAAATCAAGATGCAGAAATCAATTTTCATGTGCTCTCAATATGTTTAACTTACTTTACACTACTACTTTACCCGTGACACATAGGTCTTGGGGAAATTTTTCACATTGGCAAATTTTTCTTGCAGAACTGTTTAGTTTTAAACATAATATATTCTCTATATTGGGCATAGAGTATAGAGCAAAGAGTTTCATTATGAATGTTGTTTCAAGAGATGGTGTCAGGATGTAAAAGTCACCTAAACAACCACAGTAGGGCTAAAAGGCCAGTTAAAAAACCTAGCCACAGCCCTCTCCTAAAATTATCTTAAAGAATTTGGTGTTATGAGAAGACAACACCAGAAAAATAGAAAGAAGTTCAGGAGTATTTCAGGATCACAATTCCCATATACAAATGAACTCTAACTAGTAGGCAAGTCTTGTCCACAAACCTGTGTGTCGTCTTTGGTGTCTTTTGAGTTGGTCTGAACGAGAAAATCTTCGTTCACAGTCTTTAAAATCACACTGATAAGGTTTTTCACCTGGAGAGGAAAAACAGTTTGTCAGAACTTGTGAAATGAGAGAACACCTCAGACTGAACCAGAAGATGAAACATATTGCTCTGAAAGACTTTCTGCAGTCTGGAGCAGTCTAGTGGCACAGCAGGACTGATTTGCCATAAAGCCACACAACTCTGTTGGAAAGGGTGGCATAATTCTACTGCATTGACATTGATACTGAATCTGCACACTCTAAGAAAATAGTCTCTTAGGTTAAAGGTGCAAAAAAATTCCAGTTAAGTGATTATTTTTTTTCTGCTGGAAAAAACAGGAATGTCTTGGTTTATACATTTCTAAAAATTCCATTAAACCCTTTCCACCTGTTTCAGTAGCACATAATTTGTACAGAGGAACAACTTACAGTTTGAACTTAATTGGTTTTAAAGCAAAAACTAAATAAATTCAATCCACATAAGTGACAGTTTCAACCACATTAAATTAATTAGAAAAACCTCAGAAAAGGATATATTCTTCCCCAAAACACAAATTCGGTTTCTTCCATAAAGTGCCATTAAATGGAATTTCTCACAATAGCTGCACAGCTCCCACAGGAAAAGCCATGAATTATTTATTGCAAAACCTCATGTAAATATAAACCCTTCCTCTTCTCCCATGCAGTTCAGCAGAGATCCTCAGGGTGGGCTTTCTCTGGGATGAAAAGTAAGATCCTGAGTATTTTAGAAAAAGAAATCCTTACAATTCAGTGTCTCAAATGGACATGGATTTCAATGCAAAGGACCTCACCAGCCACATAAACATGCAAAAAGAAATGAAGCAACCAAGGAGTCTGAGGAAAGAGGGAAATAGTGTCAGTGGGTAGCAGAGCACCAAGGTGGGGAAATTTGACCAAGTTAAGCCAAATCAATCCTTATGCTGTTACAGGAGAAGCTTGATGATCTTCCAGGTCTGACTTACTTCTAAACTAAGCTCCCTTTGCACAACACTGGAATCCTGCTGAAGCCTCAGATATAATTACATTTATGCCCACAAAAAGTCTGCCCACAGCACAGAGCCTCGGCATGCACAGGAGCGAAAGCTGGGAAGATCCTGGGCTTTACCTGGGAGGGACACACAGGAGCAGCTGGGACCTGCTCCTTCTGCTGTGGGAAGCTGAGATGTAAACCAAAGCTCCTGTGGGAAGAACATTCAGGAAAACACCACCTGGAGCAGGCAGTGTGTTTGATTTCTCTCTGTTTAATTTTAAAAACGTGTCGCTTTGAAAAACCCTTGTGGGTGTCTGCACGTCTGACTCTACCATAATGAGGAAATGCATTCTGGTTACCCTGGAATTCTGAGACACCAAAACAAAGCGGTTTAGTTTAAAGCAGATGCCTTTTGATCCAGGTGACAGAGAATAAGCAGCATATTAAGGAGAGCATTCCAAATTCATCCTGGTGTAGCTAAAATAAAAATTTTACAAAAGCAACTAAATCTGCAAGAACAAGCTAACTTCCTGTGACAGTCACCCCAAGGAGTTTACTGATTCTCAAACCTAGGTGTGGACAATTTCTGTGTTTGTTGTGCTTAATTTATTAGCATAAGAGATTAAAGTTGCCACAGGTGTTTGATATAGCTCCATACACTTTGACCGCAAGGACTCCCGGGGTGGCACCTGCTTTTCAGAAACCACTTACTTCCAAGGAATTTAGCCCTCTGGCAGATTTAAGAGGGGGAATGTCAGCAGAGCAGAATGCAGTGACAGGATGATTGTCTGCTAATGGCAATATGATCTTAGAAGATGGTTAAGTGTAAAAACGGGAGGGCCTAGGGCTGGAGAGAGAATTCTTGATCCAGGGCTGCTCTGGAACATGCAGTTTATTTCATGGGTCGTGGGTGCCAGAGCTTTTGCTTAAAGCTGCCAGCCACACCTTGAAACGTGCCCAAAAAAGGCCGAATTTCCTGTTACATTATATCTTCTTCCATGTTGAATATTCTAATTTACAGTAACCAACCCGTACAAAACGCAGATCCTACAGAATTTACATACTGCCTATAAGTACTACTACATTACCATACCGTGCTATATTCCAAACCCAAAAGCTAATTCCTAAATCCTTTTCCTGCCACCTTGGCAGGACCCCTCCCCCTTGATGTACCTTTGGTTACTAGGGGATTGCTCAATCCCAGGAATCTTGCCTTTTATTTACTTAATCTTTGTCTTCCTGTCACACAGTAACTTGGCTTCTTATATCTCAAAGCTGGCTTGCATCTCTATTTCACTTATGGGTTGTATATTCTTATAATCCTTTGCCAAGCAATCATATCTGTAAGGCTTTCCTGCTTCATCCTTCCCAACAGTTAAGGAGGCATAGAGGGTCTGTTGTCATGCACATGAAAATATTTCTTTAAATACTTTAGAATATAATCTTGATTAAATTAAACCCATGCAGATATTAAAGGAATCAATCTAAAATGTTTACAAGGGATATGATGACACTGGGAAAAAACAAAAAGGCAAATAAACAAAAAGAGGCACAACATTTAGACAGAAATCCTAATTTCCCTTTCCATCTACATCTTCCATGTCAGCTGCCAAAGCTGACTGTCACATGCCTGTGAGCTCCCACAAATTTCCTCAAAACAGGATGACAGAAACGTCCCAGATTAGGAAAAGCCTGTTAGTACCCCATTAAATTCCCACAGTGAGAGTGTCTGATTTCCCCAGGCCTATCAAAGCCTCTCTAGTAAAAGGCTAAATTCTCTCTACATATGAAAATATCCAATAATGCTGTCACCTTCTTATGTGAACACACACAGTCCCAAAACAAAACAGATGGAGAAATGCAGATGGAGCTTCACCGGCCCTTCTACCTGAGCCATGGTTACTTACACCACTGAAACAGGGCACGCAAAAGAAAGGCTGAACTTAGTGCATAATGAAATAATAAAGATGAGAGAGGGTAGGGGAAATGCCATGTCTTTAATATTTAGGAAAATACGTTTTTTTTTAAAAAGATCAAGTATTGTAAAACAAGCATGAATCTGCTTTGCACATATTGCAATAAGCATTTCTAATAAAGCAAACCAATTTTGTCAAAAATAGTTAACTTACACTAAGGGAAATGTGCACATTTTCTCTGGAGCAAATTCATTTGCTCAGGTGCATGGGAAAACAGAAAATTCTACTGCTGTAGCAGTTGCACAAAGTATTCACAGTCATTGCTTTTAATTAAGGAGTTCTGCAAGAGTAAAAGTCTGTTGCTAGCAGGAACACATGAGAAAAGGAGGCTGATTTTGAAACCAGAGACTGCAAGTGTGAATGAGAATCCGAAGGCTGGTCTACACACCTTTCACCAATTTAAACCCCTTTTCCTATATAAGTGCACCCACTTGACCAAACAAGTGCCATGATCACAACTTTGCCTTGCTAATACTACATTTTTATTTAATATAATTTGCTTTAGCAAACTCCCAAGAAATTTATTTAATTATTTATTCAGGAGACTTTATAGTTAACATTTTTTGTTTTCTTCATACCATATGTGTGACATAACAATACTATTCTGAAACTAATCTTGTACTTTAGATCCCTAAGTATATTTGTTTTATGCTGTAGAAATATCAACCTGAAAAGGTATAGCTTGACACCCTACCATAAAGGACAACCTTCCTGATCTATAGATTCTCGTACTCCATTGCAGATCATTCTTGCAGCTGAATCTGTTTAGGCTAAAGGATATCCCTGGCAAACAGGCAGAGGATTTTCTCTCTGCAAACATGCTCAGCTTTGTGTTAGGATAAATCCAGTTTTCCCAATGAGTGGCACTGAGCCCAAAGGGTCTCTGGCAGGAATGCTGATGCTTCCACCAGAAGTGAAATTTATGGAGGTCTAGACATCAATTTGTTTCTGCAAGGGAGTGCCTGAAGCCTGCCACAGAATGACAACTCCCATTATTTGCTGAAAAGTTGAAAAGTTAGATGTACTTCTGCATTTCCTTTTAGAGGTCTATCTGCTGCAGCAAAATACACCAAGATAAGAAAAAAGCTTTTTTGGCTGTACATGTTTCAATAAAGGCATTGTTAAGAACAGATAAGCAGCCTTGGAGGGTACAAAGTGTTAACATATTTTCAACTAAGGCTATTTGAAACATTGGTTAAAACTGATTACAGAATCCAACTTTGTGTTTCAGGGCCTTGCTTGGTTTTGCAATGCAGCAACTGGGAAAGAAGGACAGAAGATCTGATGAGCCAGTCCTTTGTATGTGTCTATTATAGAAATAAAACATATAATTTAGAGAAAAAATATCCTCCAAAGATACAATCTGTTGGTTTAATATCATAAGTATGTAACAGCTTATTTTCAAATCATGTGTTCATCATTTAAAAAATTACCAAAATCATTGACCTACCACTATACTAAGATAGCATAAGGTGGAAGAGCTTCAAACCCATGGGTGAGTCCAGAACCATCTTACAGGAATATTAATACAATTTTGTTTGATTAGGAGAGGTGTTACAAAAGCAACCACATTATTTTTGGAGAAAAATGGTTCCAAATTTTGCTTTTGACACACAGGAGAAACAAGTCAGGGTTAGACAAACACATGAGGTGGCAAAGGAAGTGGATGTGTGTCACAACAGTGGGTTTGACTGCCCCGGGCTTCTGAAATGCATTGCAATGGAAAACCTTCATGGCCACTAAGTCCAGACCAGCCACACATCAAGCAGCCAGGAAAATATGATAACTGGGAAGTTACCCCCTCCAGATCCTCCCACAGTTCACCAAACCCTCCCAAAATCTAGGACTCACAGACCACAGGAGGAGACAGGAAATTAAGAGCATCACATTGGGAGCCTCTACAACAGCTGGGAATTTGGTAAGTAGAAATCCCAGACCATAATAATAGGAAATGTCTAGTACCCCTTCAACAGGCTGAGGACAAAACCCTGCCAGATGATAAAGGGTAAAATTCCCTTCTGCTCCTAAAGCTGAATGCATCAGCCAGGCAAGCTACCCAAGCAATTTTCATTCCAGCAGTGCACCATCATGCTTCCTCTTTTCAGCTGCAATCAGACTCAAAACCTTACACAGCAATGCTGGAATCAGCAAACACAAGCTTTGGGAAACAAGCTGGCCTCTTACAGAAAGAAACTTGCAAAGATTTGAGAGATAAATAATTTTTGCTGTCAACATATCAAAATGTGTGTGCAGAAGGATCTGTGCCCACCTGTACAGAAAAGGTGTTTGAGGGGAAAAAATTGTTTTACCCAATTCCACTGCAGCATGAACCAGAGGAGAGGCATGTATGGCCTCAAAGACAATGGGAGAAGCCTCTCTGGGGTGCTAGACAGACTTAGGCCTATCCCCTATGTCTTTGGGGGATTTTCTGACTCTACAAGCCTACATTATATATGATATAATATTTAAAATCTCCTCCAGCTAAGGAAAAAACATAACATATGTAAGCTGAAGTCCTTGTGATTAGTCTAGAAATAACACTGGGAAAGCCAAACAACTAAATGGAATAAAATACAGGACTGGAAACAAATAATAACTTCTAAAACACAGAGAAAGTCAATTTCGGAATGAAGGAAATAGTGATTATGAGAAAAATTCAGAACTGTTTAGGCACAATGGAGAAAAATACTGAATTTAATGGCCTTCAAAAGATTTCCAAATGTTCTTTATTCCAATTTATTTAAATGTTCTTTATTCCATTTTATTTATTTATAGAAATGCTATATAATAGCATTTCTGCAGACCTTACTTTCTAAAGATGAACTTGCACTTACAGTCTGAAGTATCTTAAATTTTTAATTTCAGCAGCTCTGAAGACAGCTGTCTCAGTATTTTCTGACTTGTCCACTCATTAATTAAAAGTGCTTTGTGTGCATTTCTCACATTTTACATGATTAACTGACTGAATGGTCTCCAAAAGGAGAAGATTGTAACTATCTTTTATGAAATGTTAGACAATCTGCTAGGTCACCCAGCATGGGCTGCTTTCCTGTTCTCTTTCATTCCTTTGATCTTCCCTCGTATCAATGGTTAACTGAAAATCCATGTTTACAGATTACATCCATAGACTTCTAGGTAAGCACAGATTGAACTTTCTAAATATAAATATGAGAGGCAATCAAAAAAAAAAAAAAAACAACCCTAAGGAACATACCTAAAGATATAATATTACACATGCAACATTGCAAATCTTCCAATAGCAGAAATAACTGTTTACTCTTTGGCAAGGTGCAGGCAGAGCATTTGATTTCCACATTTTGAGGTCCTGTTTCCTGAACTCAGAGAGGATGCAGACATTAGCCTACAAATGACTGGATTCAGACTCAGTTCTTCATGGTAAGATCCCATAGCAGGGAACCTATTTGCCAATCCCTGCCTACATCTTCAGCCAGAAAATGTTTATGCAGGAGAACCAGAGGATGCTAAATGTCTAGGTTCCTCTTGCAGAGGAAACTTCCTAATAATTAACATTAGATGAGATTTGGAGTGAGATTCAATGGTCCCAAACAAGGGGGGAAAGAAGAAAAAAAAATAAAAGAGAAAACAACCCACAGCCCTGTAATAATAAGAGAGGGAGGGAGGTGGTCTATTTGATGGGTGTTTTTTCTTAGCTAGATCCAGGGAGCCTTCAGCTGCAAAAGTGAGGTTGCCCAGATGACAGAGGGGTTGCCCAGCAGTCAGAGCACACACTCACTCATCTGATGGATTCTTGTACTCCCTGACCCAGCAGAGCACTTCTTGCCCTTTGTACTATCTCCAAACCCCCCACTCACTCTGCTGTGCCGTGACTGATACCCACCAGTGTGCTTTCTGCTGTGCATCTGCAAGTGGGACAGCTTGAAGTATCTCTTGTTGCAGCCAGGGTAGGCACACATGAAGGGACGCTTCTCGTTGGTCTCGCTCGCCGACCGCACGATGGTCGGAGCCACCCCGGGCACGCGTCGGACGTCCTACAATGACAGAGACCTGTTCAGGCCACCTGTGCATGCCCAGCTTGGACTTCACACATTCAGGTCACTCAACACCTCCCCAGGACAAAGAGGTGCTTAGATTGATGATACTGGAAAAAGGGAATTTTGTTGCATTCTACATCAACAACCTTAGTATGCCTTAATCAGTTCTTTGCAGAGTGTTAAAATTATCCGAAGGGGAAGCACAGTGAATTGTACTTAGTGAATTATCTCACCAGTGTTTGTATGTGAGATTGAATGGCCTGCACTCTGACCTCAGGTATAACCACACAATCCTGGCAGAACTCTCATCGCCACATAAAATAATTTTAAAGTTTATACCAGGGTGAAAGGTAAGACCATGAGCTGGAGGAGTATTTTAAATACTTTTTATTTAAAATATTCGTATGAAGTTAAAGGACAAGGAAAGGGATATCGTGGTTTAACACAAACTGTTTATCAACAAAACAAAAACAACTGTCTAGGTGGAGCTGGTGAATAATTCAGCTTTAATGCATTTTGGCCACTGTCACAATGTTCCATCAAAGATGATCTCCTCCTTCTGGGATAATTAACTTCCTTAAACAATGTCAACCATTTACTTTTATTCACTCAACAAAAGCTGGCTCAGGAGCGTTTCTGAGAGCTTGCCACTGAATAATGACTTGCTAAACTACCCAGAAAAGCAAAAGGAGAAAAGATGCTATCTAAAAACACTGACAACACAGAGCAACACAGAAGAGACAAATACTCTGTAATGACTTTGCCATCAGTTTTAACAAGGTTCATCCTTTACAGGGGTGTTTTATAATGATATGACTGTGTCAGAAAGGGAGGAAATGAACTCCCATGAATGGTAACTTCCTCCAAAATAATCACTAATTACTTAGTTATTAGGAAACAATCATATATTTTGTTTTAAGGAAATACATCTGAATTAGTAAAGTTTCAGAAACACATAAAAGCCAAATGTCAACAAACACTTTCATATATGTAGTTATTAGATATAGCCCACCATTACCACGGCCAGAGTGATTGGAGCTAGAAGCTGGAAACTGGATCATGTATTCTGTGCCGTCCTGAGAAGCTGGTAAGGAGTATTGCCTTGCAGACATATTTGAGAAGAACAGACGAGCAAATTTAAATGACTGTGTCAGAAAGAAATCTTAAGCTGGAGATCAATGGCTACAGTGAAGTCAGGACACTTACATAAAGCATTTCTTGACAATGTGGGGACATCAAGGATGGGTTTACGAACACCAGCGAAGTCGTGAATGAATGCTACAAACAGGCAGCAGTTTTACTCCCCTGTGAAGAATGCGCCACCATACTCACTTGTATGCCTCTGAAGACTCCGTGGGTGTGTATTCTGTACTGGGCCCCACAGCTGTACAACATGGGAGTGCTGTGGTTCTCATTTTCATATCCCGCTGTATGTCTGTAAGTAAAGAGGGGAATAATGAAAAAATTAAATGTTTTTCAGTACTCAGCTCCATGTGAGAGGTTTCTTTTCCTAAGCTAGTGGTAACATTTGCAGAGTTCGTTTTTACAGCCATGATATCCAAGTTCAAGCAAAATTCACCAAATGAAACCTGCTCTGCCTTTGTTCACATGGATCTGCTCCCACTGGCACATTGCACTGGCTCCATACATACATCTATTAGTATCCATCAAGGTATCCAGGGGAAAAAGGAAAAAAAATAAACCCCAGAAAATGTCATGATTTAAAGTCTGATGTATTTCCACAAAGATTTTAGGTAAGAGGAAAAAAATCACATAGCAGTACAATGGTATCATGTGCACATGTTCATGTTATTTATCAGTCAAACGTGGGGCTGGCTATTGTTAATATCTTTTGGAATGAGCAAAATGCCTCAAATTTCACATTAAGTACAGTGGATTTTTGTCAGCACCTCATGACTCAGATATTACCTGATACTACCAAGCAAGTAATGACATTTATAAGAATAGCAGTCATGTACTCATAAACAGAGATTACAAATCAGTGTCTAAACTATTTATCCCATATATCAGCTTGCAGGATGCACTACAAAGTAACCCTTTATAAAAATAAAATAAATTTAAAAAACACACACACACACAGACAAAAAAATAAAAACAGCCTATCTCTACTAGGTATAAATTTTCAAATTTTCACAACAATTTTAAGAATTTGTTAATTTTGGTGTGGTTTGGGGTTACCACAGCCATATGTTTTTTCTAGTTACATTCTTCAAAATCCTATGTTCTCCTGTCCTGAATGTTGGAATATTTCTGTGTTCTGTGTCTCCTGTTTGCAGCCTTCCTAATGTCAAAATCACGTAAATACATTTTAGGTTTAATTTTTGAACGAGTATGTTACATTATCACTTGTAGAAGTATACATTGGCAATGGTAAGTGTACATGCTTTGCACAACACCAGAAATTAGAAAGCCCAGAATGAAACCCCAGGGCACACAGCTAGGGACAAAGATGGATATGTAGGATGTTATCCCAGTCTTAGCCAAATGCTTACAATAGCAATTTGAAGGGGTCCCTGAGGTCCAGACTCACATTTCACTGGTCCTTCCTTTCCCTTCACTCAAAGTTCATGTTCAGAGTAGAATTACAAGGAAGTTTTAAACCTCTTAAGTGATTTGCAGAGTAGGCAGTGAAGCTGGAATGCAGGACGTGTCTAAAGGGGAGCAGTGTCTGAGAGCAGCTCTCCCTGCAGAGGGTGAGCTGCACTCATCACCCACAGTGACTGGAAGACTACTACCTGGAAGAGGTGTCCTCTGAGGTCAGTTCTTTACTGCTTTGCAGTGCTAATTTCAAATCCTGGCTCTACCTGCCTGTTCAAATCAAAGGCTACATCTTTTGGGAAGGTCTGCTCTGTTTATTTCAATCTTAATTCAGTTTTTATGGTGATCATAATGAAATGAGTTATTGAGGGGTGGCAAGAAAGTATCTCTGTTCTGTAGTAATATCAGTAATAATAGATAAATAAGATACCATTAGCTGATTCAAATTGATTAAACTATGCTCTAGATATGCACCATGTCCAAATAAATATGGTCTTCTCTCTGTCCAGAGTCCACAAGTAGCCTTTTCAATTCAATACAATTCAAGTAACAAATTATCCTTTGCTATCACCATTTGATCAGCACAGATTCCCCACCAGCATCAAATTTTCCGCTCTGTTCAAGACAGTAAGAAGTCTNAAAAAAAAAAAAAAACCACAGAGGGGAGAGGGGTGTTGAAACCCCCCAACCCATGGTGGCACCCATGTTTATCACAAATTACACAGTGCATTTTGGAACAGAATGGAATGAGAACCACCATTGATAAGGAGGAAGTTCTGCATCAGGAGCTTTTGCTGACCTGTAGCACACCAGTAAATCAAGGGTGTGAACTTCAGCACTGGTCACCCTGAGTGTAACCTCCCCTTCACACCTGTCCTAACAACCTTAAACACTACAATAAACAACAGACACAAAAGCAGATAAGAATTCCCAGGACAGAAACTTCAGAAGGAGAAGCAGGAATATGTAGTAAAATCTTATACCATAAAACATAGTCCCACTTTCCCTCCAGATTCATGGTTTTCATCTTTCAGTGATAACCTTTTTTGTAAAGACCAGTCAGTTCTGAAATAATTCCTCCCAGGAATAAGAGGCAGAACAAAGACCCTGTCTGTGCCCTAAGGAATGTCTCTATGAATGAGAGGTATCCTCCAGATGATCTCCATCTCAGTTTTTATTGCACAGTTGGGAAGCCATCCTCAACAGCCAGCCTTTTATACATTTCCTCCTCTCATTTCTAGTTATACTTCACTAAAGCTGCACATACAACTGTAAAACCATGAAGATTAAAACCTGTTTTCTGAGCCCCTTGATCCATAATATACCAAGTCCTTAGCAAACTCCGTAGGAGAGATGCTTTAATAACCAGGAGCCTATTTCCCATTTTACATTGGGCACATTTCCATTAGCATTGGCTGGTACTCAGCATGGCCATATGGTTGCTGACAGCAAAATGGATCATGAGAGATTTCTTTGTTAAAACACAGTTTATTCATTATGGAGCACTGTGGAATAATCGGACCTTTGGGGAGATGGAAATTAACAGGTGGATACTCTTTCCAGTCAGTAGGAAACTGGAATACTAAAGGAGGAGTTTTCACAAACTGTTCCTACACTGCTGCTCTCTTGAAGTGCAGCCTTCACTCTGCATCCACAGTAACCTCATGGGGAAATAGAGTTCTTTCTCTTCCAGCCTCTTTACTCCATGCTTTACCCATGATTTATGCCACAAAGTACATCACAGTTGGCACAGTTGGCTTGTTTCATATGGCTGCAGTTTATGCACTATAATAAAAGCAGGGATAGAAGAACAGATACAAATCTAAATCAGTTATTAAACTCAAACACCTGCTTTATTGTATGCAAGAGATAATGAGCAGATACAATGCCTCATACACAAGGAATACAAGTAACTGGTGAATTTATACCTGCAGTACATTAATTAAATGGAAATCTCCAGAAGGCAGGACAGTCCTCTTTTCTAGTCAGGCATTCTGGGTTTAACTAGGCAAAGAGACAATGCTTTATAAGCTCAGCTGAATTAACCAAAGAAGAAACAAAGCCAGAAAAAATCCCCAGTAAGGCCCAGAGTCGCACTTAGAAGAGACACTAGACTGACCCCTCCACAGGTCCTAAAACAACTCAAAAATAAGCAAGTCCAGATGCAGCCGAACTGCCCTGCCAGGATCCAACACAAATTTTTGTTTGAGCAAGGACTGAAGGATTTGGCCTCACAGTCCAGCTCTGCCATTATTTGTAAATATACAATTCCCCCTAACTCCAATCAGAACTGCTCAAAGGCAGAAATGGACTGTGAATACTTAGAGTTTGGGTTAGCTGGTGAAAAAAGGATTCACTGTATTTTGTTCTCTGGATCTAGACAGCCAGACCTGGAAACACAGCCATAAAATGTAATTCTAGATAATTGGGAAACAAAGGCTGATACTTACAAAGGAAGAACTCTGTGCTGTAGAGTATTTAGAAGCACTTGCATTTACCATTAGCCCAGCAAATCCTTAACACTCGAAGAGTAGCTCTTTTAAAATGATTAATCTCAGAGTTGTACAGATTGTACAGAGATTAATAAAAATGAAGGGTTTACAGATGAGAATGTGTGATGAAAAACAGAACAGCTTTAGTGAGTTGTACCAATCTAAGTGGTTATAAAAAAAAAAAGCCTCATAAAAGATGACATTCTAATCTGAATATTTTTTAAAAATAACCAAGCTGCAATTTCTCTCTCACACCATTTTTACTTTGTAAAACTGAAATTTCCTGTCTAATGTATAAAGCAGCTACAGCTTAATCTGAAGAGTAAAGCTTTTTATTGTTATTTCATAAACCAAAAAAGGAAAGCTTTAGGGCACACTGAGGAGAGCTAGAAAATTTCAGATGAAATGAATACACATTGATTAATGAGATTCAGACTTGGAAGAATAAAAAAAGCCAGAAAGCAAGATTACATAAAACAGGCACCACATTAAACTTCAATTTAATTGTGTTTCACTGCAGGAACAGGAATTTTAGGGTTTAGAAACAGAGCCAAAAATGAGGCAAAATGAGGGTGTGGGCTAGTCCCGTTGATACTAGAACATAAAGGAAGAGAAGTAGATTTAATTCCCTCTGCTAAAATATTTACCATCCTAGCACCCTGGGAAAAACATATATGAAGACAGAAAAAGATCCTGATTAGTTATATAGAAGATCCTTTTTTCTGCCTGGTTTGTGTCTAGTATTATTATGGAGTATGAAGCTGCATTTTTATCTGCCCTTTCCAAGGCAAAGGAATATTAAAAAATGTGATTTCACAGATTTGAGCCCTTCTGCCATCCTTTATGGGAGAATCAGATGGCTCTACATTTTCAGGGGATCCCTGTTTCCGACTGCAATAGTCTTCCTTTGGTTTGGGATTTTTTCCCATCAACCTGAGTGAAATCAGGATGTCACCAAACCCTTCCCTTCAGAACGAGGCTGTCAGCTATCGGTGGGAAAGGATAAATTCCGTATTAGAGACTGGAGGGTATTGCCCATTCCCAGCTCATCTTGATTGCAGAACAAGTTTTTCACCTCCAAATTTTACTAATAGTACCACCAAAACTAAACAGAATAACCTTTACAAACCACTCCTAAATAAGAAAGGTTTTCACTGCCCTGTTTTAGATGTGGTTTTAATAGTGTTCTACAGAGATCATACCTAATATTCCTTACAATGAGCCTGAGAAAACATCAATAAATACCAATTTCCATGGAACATGCTGAGTGTTTAACATCCAAGTAAAGCCAAAAGGGGAAAACCAAAATGTTTTCTGGTTCTCTGTCTCATTTCAGATGACTGTTAGAAATATGAGTCAAAGCATTTTACTCAAGCAGCTGAAGAGAAAATTAAATTGAGTCTTGTTGTTGGAAATTTAGCTACACTGTCTACCATGCTGTATCACTTCCTGTTTCGTATCAGTTATTTCCATGTCGCTTTTGCACTTAACTCATCAAAATATAAAGGAGGGTTTTATAGCCCTGAGGTGGTCCTCTAGAACTGCTATGGAAGGAAGCAGTGTTTTTCATATTGGACAAATGAAAAAGCAACACAAAAACATGAAGGACAGAAACCAATGGCAAAAGCATCCACTAATGTGGGACATGAATTTTGAGATGTCTGGGACCCACTGACTTTCCTGCAACAAAATAAATCTGATCCCAGCAGCTCCAAATAAAATACCACAAACAAAGAACAAATCATCAGCAAGCAGTCTGAGTAGATAAAATCCACTCCCACAGTGAGGTTCACTGCCTTGACAATGAAGCTTTCCTTTCAGATTCTAGAAGCTGCCAGTTTGTGAGACAGCTCACAGACAATCCGGCCCTCCCTCTGGTCCACCCAAAGTTCAGAAGGTGACAGAGGGATGCCTGGACAAACAAGTAACACAACACACACAAGCTCACAAAGCATTCCTCTCACATCAGTTGTAAGAACAACCTGAGCTCAATCAGAGCTCAATCAATTTGGAATTCAGAGCCCAAGTGAAAATCTAAAATGTAGATTCAGGTCACTTGGACTGGGTTGTGGCAGTAGTGGGTTGTCTTCTTCTTGAGGGACAGCTTTTGGCAGAGGGAAGGTCATCTTAGGCCATCAGACATCCTTTTGGTTTGCCAGTGAATAGAAACCTCTAGAACTCATGGCTGCAGCCCTTTCTATCTGCTTCCCTGCTAACACCACCCTTCCCTTCCCCTGCCAGTCCATCATGGTGCTGTACTCCAGCAGAAGACAACACCTCAGTTCACTTCACCTGTCTCTCTTCACCATTCAGCAATGGCTGGCCAGGACCTCTGTTCCATACCTTTTACTGCCCACCTCTGCCTTTCCCCCAGGCCATGCCTTCCACAGATTCCTCATGTTTACCCCTACTGAAAGTGCTCAGACCAAGCTCCACTGATACATAGAAACTTCTTGCTCTCCATTCCAATATCCAACATTAAAATATCCATGAAGGAAAAAGCATTCAGCAAAAACAGTCTTCCATCGCCTTAAAGCCACAGGCTGAAGTAGGCTCTGAGCAGATAAAATCATTCAAGAGTTTAGAGGCCAGGCCCTTGCTGTTGCTGACACACAAGTTCACGAGCTTACAACTCAATGGGAATGATTTTCACAGTGACTGGAAAGGACACAGCTTTGGCCACCTGACAGTATTCTTTGTCCAATTTCAAACTTTTAATCTGGTTTGAGGAGATTCTGGAGCTGATCACTCAAATATTGGTAAGGTTGCAAAGAGCTAAAACCAGGATGCTCTTCATCTAGACAACTTCAGCAGAGAAACTGTCTGTTAATTCTATCTAAATTGCACTGCAAAAATTTCATTTCACTGTGTTAAACTTATGCTGAACTTTTTGCCCAGAAAAGCAAGCTACTGACCTGGTCTGCTGTCAAGTATAAAGTGTGTGACCCATAAGTTTTATATAACTGTAGAGTTCTCTAACTATTTGCAGAACTTACTGGCAATGTTTTCTTCCTTCTTATAATGTGCAAAAGTCTCACTGAAGCCAGGAAGAAGTGCTGGGGAGAAATGAAGGCAAAGAGCTAAACAGGGACAATCATCATTGGACAGGATCTAGAAGCTCCATATTTCAACAGGAAGATTGACTCCAAAATACTTAAATTACAACTACGAGACTGAGAAAAGCATCTGAAACACTAAACGCCTGGGAATCACTTAAGAACAGTTCATATATTTTGAAGATGTAAATCTTGGGAAGAATACCTTATGTTCATGGCAACAGAGATTGGAGGTACTGTGTATTGTAACTCTCAGCCAGAAAAGACAGATAACTATTTTGGCTCATATTACCAGTGATGAGGCTATGTCTAGCACTGATTTTCCACAGATTCTACAATCTTGGCCTATACCAAAACTTTCAGCTTTGTTTTACCATAGATAATTCATCTTGATTCTTTCCCCCTTTTCATGCATCCCAGGTCACATACTTTACACTGCTAACAGTCTGACTCCTGGACAAGTAAGAAGTAATTTGTTTTGTTCAGCACTCTTTAATATTTCTATTGTGACTTCTTTTTTTCACTGACTTCCCCAAAGAATAACCTCTTCGTTGCTTTAATAACTTGGACCTCAGCCGAGGTCGATGTGTTTCTCCATTTTGCAGGATATTTTCTTCAGAAGAGACAAAACAGTGTCCAATATTGCAATGACTGATGTTTAAAGGGTACAGTTTCAAGAGGAAATCAAAAAGACTTACAGAAGAAAAGTAGGAAATAAGTTTTAAAAAGAAGGGATCAGCAGCAAAGACAGTGAAATGTATACAACTGTAAGATTTTGGGATCTTCTTTAACCAGAAGAAAGCTCCTTGATGGATTTCTCAATTCCCTTGTTCACTTCACTTCAATAAGATTGTTTACTACACTACTCCCTCTAACCTTCAAACACCATGGGTTTATGAGCTACAGAGACCCATAATTTTTTTTTTTTTTTTTTTTTTTTTTTTTTTTTTTTTTTTTTTTTTTTGTACAGTACTAATGGAA
>WEIU01009818.1:75950-91974 GCA_013389925.1 Aegithalos caudatus | reverse complement strand
GGGGCCCCGAAGCCGCCCCGCGCCCGGCCCGGCCCGCCCAGCGCCTAGGCTACGGCCGGGAACGAGGCACCGCGCGGGCTCCGAGAAATTTATTAGCGTGCCGCTAGGACCAGGCTCGGTATAAATCACCGAGCTGTATAGGGCCATAAAGTATCCCTGTGTATCCCGCCCTCGCCGGGGTTCTGGTGAATAGGAGTTCATGGAAAGCCGGGTATCAGTAACATCTTTCAGATCTGGAGTATGTGACGTTTTTAGACTTAGATATACAATGGGATGTACTTAAGGAGTGGCTAAAATTATTACATAGAATTTTATAGGTGTTTTGTGCTTACATACAAAATAAATTTTGGGGAAAAACCCCTCTTAAGGTAACATGCTCAGTTCTTGGCATTGCTGCTAATGGTTTTGAAAGTAATAAAATTATTATTTCGGCAGGAGAAAATAAAAATATTCTAAATTGTGGTGCATTATAAATGGGTGTCTGGTAACTGAGACTTAAGGAATTAATTACTCACAGGTAGTAGCAAGCAGATCCCACTGTAAATGCACACTGAACTCTAAATGTAATAATACATAAACACATCAGTAACAATACCTGGCATGGACACCAGTTCAAAGAATTCTTTGAGCCACCTGGGACACCATCTTTGAATATGGGTACATACTGGAAATGTAAACCAAACATTTACACTTCAAAAGAATTAGAAAGGCTCCAGTTGCAGTGGACAAATACTGCAGTATCCTTGGTACCACACGGGTAAAGAAAGGCACCTGAAGTCTCAAGTCTCACTAACTATTGGGTGTTACAGGGCAGGGACAGAAGATGAAATGTCCTTTACCAGTTTCTTTGCAGACTGGCCATGAACGTGTGTTCCTAAACACTAACCATCTATGCCTTTTATATCTCAATTCTTTAACAAACACACTTTAGCAACTGCAAAGCAAAGTCCAAACCTCCCTTTGTTCTTGCAAAGCCCTTTTGCAGCCCTGTGCAAAGATACCCTCTTCATCAGTTGTCCTCAGTGGGAAACAAGATGGCTCCAGCAGCTGTGTCTGTCTTAGCTGAGGGTCTAAACCCCTTTTTACTGGGTTTTGCTCATTGTACACACCTCAGAGGAATTCATCCATGTAAGCCCCTGACTAAAAGTGCTGTAGGGCAAGTGCTCCCACTGAAATCAGTGCCTAAGGATGTCAGTCTATCAGGACTTGTACCGCACAGTGGGGAAGGCCAAGCACATCCTCTGCCTGCAAATGTTTGGTGAGTATAGAAGACAATTAGTGGGGACAATGTGCCTAATGCCTAAAGCAGAAGAGAACCAAAAGCTCCTGGGTTCTGTTTGATACATTCTGCACACCCCAGAGATATGGGAGAGGTGACAGCAGTTTTGCCAGAACAATGGGGGACTCCAGCAGTATTTCTGGGGTGCTTGGAGACCTTGGGCAAGCAAAGAAAGGCAGATGGCTGCATTTTGCAGCACAGCTCTGTGTGATGTGTTAGTGATATGACCTGTGAGGGGGTGGCAGGGCTGGAGAGCTGTTGCAACATGGTCAGTCCCTCCTCCCAGCCCCAGCAGCACAGCACAGCTAACACCCACAGCTCCTTTGAGCCTGGGCAGACATTCCACTGCCCCCAGCTCCCCAGCACAGCCCTTTGGCTTCCTTAGAAACTGAGCAAGCCCAGTCCTTTGTAACCACAGCTACATGAAGGTGTGTGTCTTTCTGCTCTCTCTGGACTGCATGTACTGATATGTGTGGATTGCAGCAATACACAGGGTAGAGAATCTCATTTTAACCTCATTTTACTCATCTGGAAGGCTGGAAGCAACAGGCAGCAAAAAATGTAGCCCCAGCCGAAACCAGAGTTTTCCCAGTTCTTAATTCCGAGGCTTCCCACTCAATGTGGCTTTTGGTCAAACTGAATGAAGGTTTACAGGCAAACTCTCCCTTGTGTGGGTGTGGGATATCTGGTCTGGACATGAGTGTGAAAGGCCATCTGAAAAGTCCATGGTTTCAGGGCATCAACCCAAGAGAGATCTCCTGCAAGCAGGGACAGAAGCCACAGTGTCAGATACAATTCAGATGGGCTGCAGCTGTCACTCTTTTCAGATTTGTGACAGTCACTGTCCAGCTGTAGCCTCTGCTGCCCCCACTGCCACTGTCCCCCAAAGATCAGGCTGAGATGAGCTATGCGGGAACAGCAAGGGATGAGGCTGAGGGGAGAGGTAGGGGAAGAAAGGAGAGGAGAGGGGGAACCCATGTGTTGAACTTGCCTTAGAAGTCAAATTTCTTCTTCATGAGATGCAGGACATTCCTTTCCCTTCAGATTTTATGTCTGTGTGATTGCACTAAATTCATCTGAGCACTTCTATGACACAGGAATTAAAAGAACTGAGAGTTTGCTGTAGCTGTTGAGTCATGGGCGCAGACTGATCAAATCTACCTTGTTTTTCTTCCTATTACATGAAAGCAGAGTTCAATAAAGTTCAGATCACAACTAAGACCTGCTTTGTGATGTCTTGACAAACCTTTCCTGATATATTTATCATGTATTAGTCAGAAAGAAAGAAGAACAAAAGAACCCTGTCAACTTGTTATTTATGTTTTTTAAATGAAATAGTGAAAGGAATGAGCAAGTAAGTGTGATTCCTTTATCTAGATTGCAGTATCATAGATTAATAGCTCTATGAACAGATTTGCAAGTAGCACCATCATGCTAGTCAAGATATTAAAAAAGTTTATGAGCAGTTCCTTAGGAAAAACAAGATAAAGTCTATGGAAATCTGATACTGGTCAATGGTGCATTTATTCAAAACATAATACTCACTTCAAGTCCCCATAAATCCTTTGCAAATGAAACTTGCATTGTGATCACTGTTCCAGATTTAATGATTTACTTTTTTTCCTTTGGTAGACATTAGATAGATCTCAGAATGTACAAATTATACCTACTGATATGGAGTTAATCATGGCACCCATGAGATAATAAATATTAAATTAAACAAAAAGATATTTCAACAAAAGACTATCTTCACAAGAATTTTTTTTTCATTTATTTGTGGATGAACTTCCATTAAAAAATCTCACATTTCTGTGTGATTTTTTTCAAAATTCAGGGCTTCCACAGTTCAAAACTGTGAAAGATCGTGGGAGTAAAGCAGACATTAGATTAGATGCAGTTTTAAAATTGAGTTCTTAGCAACATTTAGAATAATAGAATGATTTGGGTTGGAAATGGCAACAAAGATTATCTTGTTCCAAATCTCCTTGCATGGGTAGGGACACCTTTCAGCCCATGAGCTTGCTCCAAGCCCCTGGCCTTGAACTCTTTATGGAATGGGGCAGCCACAGCTTCTCTGGGCAACCTGTGCCAGGGTCTCACCACCCTCACAGTAAAGAATTTCTGTCTAATAACCAATTTAACCCTGCCATCTGTCAGTGTGAAGCTGTTCCCCCATGCCCTGCTTCTCCATGCCCTTGTGAAAAGTCCCTCTCCAGCTCTCTTTTAGCCCCTTTAGGCACTGGAAAGGTGCTGGAAGGTTTCCCCAGACTCTTCTCTTCTCCAGGCTGAATAACCCCAATTCTCAGCCTGTCTTCACAAAGAGGTGCTCCAGCCCTCTGAGCATCTTTGTGGCCTCCTCTGGATTCAATCCAGCAGGCCTGTGCCCATTTTTTATTGGGTGCCCCAGAGCTGGATGCAGAGCTCCAGGTGGGATCTCACCAGAGCAGAGTAGAGGGGCAGGATCCCATCCCTTGCCCGGTTGCCCAAGGTGCTCTGGATGCAGCCCAGGGCACATTTGGCTTTCTGGGCTGGGAGTGCACATTGCCAGGTCCTGTTGAGCTTCCTGTCAACCAACGCCCCCCCTTCCTTCTCCTAAGGGCTGTTCTCAACCCATTCTCAGCCCAGCATGTGTTTGTGCTGGGCATTACCCTAGCCCAGATGCAGGACTTTGTTCTTGGCCCTGCTGAACTCCATGAGGTTCCCCCAAGCCTGTCCAGGCTGTCAGTGTAGTAGCACACTGCAGCACACAGCTTGGTGTTTTTAACCAACTTGCTGAGAGGGTGCCCTCCATCCCGTGTCCATATCACTGACAGAGATGTTGAACAGCTCTAATCCTACTTTATCACAGTTTCACCCTAAGCAGCAGCAGCCTTTGCAGTTTCTATGTGCTTTTGAGGGAATGGGTCTCATTGCTCTGAGAAGTTGCCTGAAAACAAGGAATGTACTGAAAGGCCAAGTAGAAGAGACCCAGCAGGAAAGCAGCCTGTCAACCCATTTTTCTGAGTTCATGATCTGAGCTCCCCAGTTTATAGAGGCCTTGTGGTCTTTACTGCCTCTGGGTTTTTGAATGTGTCCTTCCTAAATGCTCAAACCCCAATGGACTCTCAGTTATAAACCTACTCTAAAAACCTGTGGGCAGAAGTCAAAATAAGTTCAGCAAATTGGTTGGATATCAGCTAAAAACACTTAATTTTTCATCTGATAAACTTCTCTCAGAGGAACTACTGGAGTCAGCTTTATCCAGACACCAGATCTATAATGAAATAATTCTGTGATTGGGTAACATGAACACCCCATAATAGCTACATCTGTTTTATCATGGCATGAAAGTTCTTGAATTGGTTGGATAAGTTCTCCGGCCAAATATGGATTTCAGATTATTTAACATTTGCAACATGCTCCACTCCAACACTGTGTATCAGTAATATCAATCCAGATATTGTAAGGGGTTGAGCTCAGAGTGCTGTGGACATACACCAAGGCATTTTCAATTGCCACCTAATGCATCTTCAGAGATCCTATCAATTTGGACAGCTCAATCCAACCCTGCAGTCTCCTGCCCTTAGCATCAAAGAACCAGGATCAAGCCCACAACCTCAGAGTAGGTAGAGATTTGCACGCACAAGCTCAGAGGAGGTAGATTTTCTTCAGTATCTCTAATATTATTTAGCAAGCCTAACTAACAGAGAAGCCAGAGGCCAGCCAGCACTCAAGAGATGCTCTGGGCTGCCCAGCAAATTCAAGGAATCCAAGGAACCTCAAACACAGTTAAAAGAGGGAAGCACTATCCACTCCTGGATGGCACATTGCTAGCTAACTAAGAGCTGTGCATTGTGAGGCTCTGAACAGTCTTGTAAAACTTTTCCCAAATCACAGAAGTCCCCAGGGAAACCTCAGTAATCAAACAAGGTCTCGTGGTCAGGAAGCTTTTCTTCATTCAGCTGATTTTATTTCCCCTTCATTATTCCATCTATTACTCATTACATCCTCCTGCCAAACTCCACATAATTCTTCTCTCTCTCATGCTGCCATATTTCAGTTACATATAGACCACTATATTATTTTATCTTTTTCCTAGCCCTTATTCAGGCTGCACATATTTAGTCCTTCCCATTTTGCCTGCTGTGCTACTAACAGCACTTCAGCTGCATAGGAGCACTCTAAATTGAACAGATATTCCACAAACGCTTATACTTGGCAGTGTCTAAATGTAGAGACATGCAAACCAATGTTTAAATCACCTTGAACAATGGAGTGAGAGTTCAAAGCCGTAAAATTGTCAAATCGGGACAGGGAACTTTGGATGACACTGAAAGACCAACTTCACAGGAAGCCCTCAAGTAATGATATATTAAAAAATAAGCCCAAGTTTGCTTTACAGTCCTTGTCTCAAGGAATATGTTGTTAGGTACATATCTGCAGTGATTTTTATGTACAAAATATTTTAGAAGTGTTTTGTCACTGTGACATTAGGCAGATACTGGTAAGTGCATACTACCCTTATAGTCTTACAATATATTCTTGAGCTACAACATAATTATTGTTCCAAGATGTATACTGCAGTTCATGTAAAGGCAACTTTTTATACAATTAAATCACTGACTGTTGAGCAAGTTGTGCTTCGGAAGTTGGAACATTACTGTTACAGAGTTACAATAATTTGCTCCTAATATCATATCCTGCTCAAAGACGTAGCTTCCACAACCTTTCCCTGCTAGAAACTACTAGAATGTGGGTATTATCCATAAACAAAGTGGGATCATTCCACAAACATTTTGCAAATCATCTACGTAACTTTCAATTTTATAAGCTTAGTTTGAAAGACTTCAAGTTTAGTCATCTGAAGATGATGAATTAGTAATTTATCTCTTTGAAACCTGGGAGCACTATTGTATTTGGAATTGAGTTTACATCCAATTAGCAAGTACAATTATCTAGATACCCATTTATGAGCTTTATGATGAGACATGGATAATGGGGCATGTTTGTGTAAGGTCCATTTGGGATTACTGAAAGTTTCATCATGCCCAGGAGAAGGATGCAGGAATAAGACAGCAACTGTGTGATCTCTTGGAGCTACCAACATTTGAGCAAGAAACATCTAGGCATCTTTCAAAATGAAAAAGGCAACTGGCAGATTTAAAGGATCATGAATACCTAGCAGGAGTAGATTTCCCAGTGAGGCACCTTCATCTACCTGCTAAACATGAACCCCTGTGGAGCACAAATGGCACAAAATGTGCACTTCCCAAGCCAAGCCCAAATATTTTTACTAGAATTACATTTTTGCAGGATGGTTTCTCTCTTTCTGTAAAACTCCTCTTTCCCTCTTCCCTCAGCATCTGTGCTTATTCTCCTCCCTGTGAATGCATTCCTGTCATAAAAAAGAAGGATGCACACCATTCCAGTCTTCCCCAGGTGACTGAAAGGAGCTGCACAGCACAGACCATTTGCTGATCATTTTTATTCCAAAGATGCAAGGTGGTCTGATTCCCTGGCATATATTTAGCAGGAAAAAAGGGGGTGAAGAGAGTCTTAGCTCTCCTGCCCTCATCACCACAGGCTGCTGCAGCACATGGCTCTGCCTCACTTCCTTCAGGACTCTCGGGTGTTCTCTGACTTCTCCCACTGTGAACTGGGGTCACGTTCACTCCTGACTGTGGCCAGAAAAAAATAGATGGTACAAAGTATGCAAGGTATCAGGCCCATGACTGCTGACAAATCTCAAAGTACTTCTGTGGATTATATGTTGGAAGCATATTCCTGGAGATACTGGTAGTGTTTATAAAGTCTTCTGGGGTGAACATTGCTCAATGGAAAAACAGCGCAGAAATTTAACAAAAGCTACGCTGCAAAAGGCAAAAAAGTAATTCTCCCACAGGAACTGAAAGGCATTTCATACATGTCCAACGAGACATTAAAAATAATTATGTGGAAGAGTAATAGCTCCCTTGGTTGTTTTAATATATTTTTGTCTACAAACAAGAAACATTCTCTAAACTGCTGCCTTGGCTTGGCTTGAAAGGTCTCTCAAACAAAAGCCCTTCAAGTGACCCATAGATTATTAAAGCTCAGTAACAATGAATGTGAATCTCTACTCAAACAAAGACTGCAAAAATAAAAAGACAGCAGTTTTGGTCTTGGAAATCACTATGCCTCACTAAACTGGAAACACATAGAACGTATTTTTGATCAACTGTCATCCCTCTGCTGAACAAACACGAAAACTTTTGTCTAAAGATTTCCACACTGGGGTTCTTTTAAACAGTAACTGCAGTCTCACTTCTAGTGCAAATGGAAAGGTTGGATTTCATATCTGAATTTAAACTTCCCAGAACTCATTCAGAGAGCACTTCAGACCAACAAGGGATTCTTTTTATTCTATTCTTAATGAATTTTTTCCTCTAAAACTTGCTGAAATGTCATTAGGATCATCAGAAACATTTGTGGTAAACAAAAATGCCAGCAACACCAAATTACAAAGCTTGAACACTCTGATCTGTGTCTCCCATGAGAAAGATACAAAGGTTGAGATGTTCAATGACAGACATTAATGTCAAATGCTGAAGCAGGAAAAGCAAACATAGGAGTACGGAGAGATATATGAGCCCCATTGAATATCGTGTTTTGAAAGTCATGTGTCATTTAAATGGCCTTTATAATTGAAGAAGTTAATTTAAAATATACTTTTGCGTAGTTTGTTAGCAGAACATGCATGGCTGCCAGTTGATAGAGTCAGTTTTGCACTCATCAGCTGGAGACACAAGGTTTATGTATCCTCTTCATTGCTGTGAGCACCAGTGGCTGTGCACAGCACTCTGTCCAAGCATAGGCCAAAAAAGATCTTGTCAAAGCAAGTGGGACAAATGTCAAAATCATGTCCATTTCATCTCCTTTGCATCTACAAAACTTGCTCTTGCAGCCAGCAACTGGAGAAGTAGGGATTATAGCTCTAGCTGGGAGAAGGAGACAAAATCCCTAAAGGACAGTGGTCCTCTGTCCAGCCCACCAGGAGCTTCCCAGTCCCTCACCAACTGCTCTGGCCTTCCACGTGTACCCTGGTCTTTACTGTTTCAACACATATCTTCTTTCTGCTCTCACTCTCTTTCCTTCAGAAGCAGCAGCCAAGCTCTCTCCTATCTCTGTGGCTCACCCACTCTTATTGGGAGATCCATTTGCTACTATCAACACAGTGACATCCAGCAGACATGAGTGTTTAGCCATGACTTAGCTGAGGACACCAGGACGTACTAAAACTCTGATGTTTTCATTGGGGAAGTTCAGCACCACTGGGAGAAACTGTAGAGCTGAGAAGGTGGATAAAAGTACAATGTATTTTCCCTAAACCAACACCCTCTATACATTAACAAGGGTACCTAATGAACATGTAGAAATGATTCCATGGCCAAACTTTCCCTTCTTTGTCAAATTTCAGAACAGAAAACACAAATTGGCTTGATATTTGTAATAGAGAAAATACAAACAAAACTGTGTCTGCTTTAAAAGCTTGTAAGCCGTAAGATCACTTCTCTACACGGGGAGGCTTAATGACTGGAACTGGATTAGAAATCCTTGCTGACCAAAGCTTTCTGTTCAGCCTATTTCTATTTAGAGCAGTAAATTAGTTACCTTTGTGCTATGCCTGATTCCTGCCCAGGGGGTTAGGTAGATGTTTGTTCTGCATAACCATGGCAACAAAGTTAGCATCAAGTTTGGCTATCCCCCGAGTAGGATTTACCCTGTGAATTTCATTTACCAGACACCAAGCAGCCAGCAGTGTCACAATGATGCATTTAATACAGTCAAGACTGGATTTGAATACAGTAATAATAAAAGACACTCTGACCTACTAATCTACATTTATATTTCCTTTTTAGCTGCCTCAATAATCATCTATTTGCTCTTGCACGGCAAAGCTAATGCACTAAAACTCATCTACAGAATGGAGCGATCACATCATCCTCTCAAAGTATAGCTTCTTTTAGTACATTTACACAATGCATTAAATTGTGAACAAAACTCACAGGACAAAAATTTAAATATATACACAGGAGAAGAATGTTTCTGAATGACATCTGGAAACGAATACAGATGAAAAGACAAAATACACTTTATGAAATTGATTAATAGTTAAGACTGTCATGACTGATGGTTTTCAAAGCAATGACTTATTTTGTGAGAATTCACAATCCTTAAATGCAAGAATCTTCACCCTGTTCTGTGGTTATATAGTGTTTAGAAGAGTATGGCACTAGTCTACACCAGGGTTCCGAGGTGCTTCAGTGGCACAAATAAAAACCAGCAGCAGATGAAAAGTGATTTTTAGAAAATATTAAGAGCTTAGCTTAATTTCTGGTACTATGAAATTAGGGTCTGGATTTCAACACAATTCTGAGTTACTGATCAATTTTGCAGTTGCATCCTTTTTATAGTTTGCACAACTCTTTTTACTCTAAAGTCAGATAGATTATGATGTATTGATGGTCCTCTGAAGTTATCTTTTTATTATTGTTCTTTCTATATTACAGTATAGAGCTCCTTGATCAGAAAATAAATCTTAATTGTGTTGTGCCTCTGTACTTAATGCCCTGCAGTGCAGTACAAAGTGCTGGTCATAATTGTAGAATAAGTTAAGGAAACGAAGATAAACATTTGATATGAAATGGGTCTTATGAATGAGATATGAATTTAAGAGCCTTTTATTTTTTAATGAGGATGAGCCATCTATTAATACTGATGGCTGCTATGCTCACAAGGAGGAAAATTAAATACCTTTATCATTAAATACCATATGGTAATATGTGCAAAAAGACTCTATCCCAGTATTTGTGTCTGTCCAAACAGAATGACAGGACATGATGCCTGCTCAAGGAAATGGAAAACTAGGGCTTGTAATTTCTAAAGTTTATTAATACTTAAGGTGTACTTAGCCATTTCCTTATAATTTTTGATCTTCTGTATTGGGTAAAGCTGAAACACTTGAAATCATGCTAAGGTGAAGAGAAAAATACCTTTGGACTAATAGCATAACTATTTAAGAAGACAGCAACTGCTCAAAGACATGGTGAATTCTCCCATAAAGAGCAATATTTGGGTGATATATCAAATGCAGAGGAAGAGAAGAGGGATATAAAATAAATAGCATAATGACACCAAAGTTATGTGAAGCCAACATAAACTAGGCAGGGCTAGCTGTGCCATGTTTTGTTTGTAAAATATGTAAAGAAATAAATCCACTGCTATTAAAAAAAGGCATAAACTAGCAGAAGAGTACTCACATGCTTACAGTATCATTTAATAGACATATTTAGTTTAATCCAAGCAGTTAACAAGTCTTGGAAAACAAAGCAAAAATACTTTTTCTTGGTTCAAGCAAAGCAGTTGAAGGCAGGTTCCCCTAGGAAATAAAGCTTGTGTGATTGCACTGCCAGTCCATCTGTCTCTCAAATAACTTCTCTACCTCAGAGCTGTTTCAGCCAAATTCTGTACAGACATGACATTCCCAGCAAAGCTGAGTGAGCACAAAGTTCAAGGAGCTGGCAGCTCAATAAAAAAAGAGGGACCTACACCAGTGCACTGGACCTACACCACTAAAAGAGCTCTGCCGAGTGAGCTCAGCAGTTCTTTGCTCCCTCTGGCCAGTAACTCATCAGAGCAAACTGCAATCTGTGCTACCATTGCCCAGCTGTTATGTGGGGAGAAGGAAGGGAAGGTAGCTGGAGGGGAGGGAATCACATGGGACACAGAGGGAGCAGGGGTTGAGGGGTGTGCAAAGAGCTGGGAGGCAAGGATTGAAATCCAGGCAGCCAGGATTCATTAGTTCCACTGTCACAGAACAATTTGTTTCTCAGCATTTCAGTTCAGCCAAGAAACCACTAAAAGGAGTTACTTACACAGCTCTTTTGATACTGCATATTCAAAACCTTTATTTGCTGGCATTTTGGATCCTGTCTCCACCCATGGAGGCTTGTGCAGGGAGAAGATTTGATCAATCCTCAACAAGCTGAACCAAATATTTATATGGATGGGGGAAGGAAAAGATGCATAATAACATCAATCTAAAGGTGGAAACATCAGGTTGCTTTAAATACGCCAGAGAAGTTGTCTCCTTCCAAAGGGGGACATTTTCTGTTTCTTTTCATCTGCACCATTGTCTCCTACATTTTACTCTGCTTGGGAATAGTAGAATGTGTGAGTAAGGACAGATTTTACTAAATGCTGAATTAGTTGGGATTGATTTAACCATTTAAGCTTCTACTTTTGCTTAGGGAAATGTGCTGGACTTTGAAGATGTTGTTTGATGCCATTTTTTTAAAGCGGGATGTAAACTGATTCTCCTCCTTTTCCTATAAAAGGACCCCATAAAAGGTTGTCCTGTGACATACACAGAAGGACACCACAAAAGAAATAGCCCAGTTGAGAGAAACCACCCCAGACAGATGCATTTGTGAGCTATATATCAATTCCTTGCTCTGTCAAAAACTGACTAGATAATATAGAAGTACCCAGGTCATTCTAGAATACAAAGTCTTACAAGGACAATTTCCCAGTTTTTCCCACGTGACAAGACTTGTGACACCAGCTCCATTATTATGGTACCCTTCATTCCTGAATGTCATTAAGCATGAGTGATACCCAAAATCAGCTTCAGTTTTGCTCCAGGTAGGGCAGAGACCCAGCCATTAACAGGGTGCTTGACAAGGACAGAAAAAGAATTATCAAAATTATGAGTTCAAGTATCTATCAGATCAGTAGCTGTCACTTAAAACTCCGGCTGCTATTTCTTAAAAAAAAAAACAAAAAACAAAAAACAAAAAACAAAAAAACAAAAAAAAAAAAAAACCTGAAGGAGTGAACAAACTCTTGGAAAGCCTTTTCTGCTTACAATTATTGTGTAAGTGCAGAAATTTCACTCCCCCATGGTTTGTTCCCAATACCAGTACTAGCTGAGGTTCCCAAAGAGCAGGTTCAATACCCTTGAGAGGGAGAAGTTTGGACCATTCTTCAATGCCTTGCCAGCTACAGGGAGGGACTAGAAACACCTAGAGCTAAATCTTTCTGATAAATTTTCCCATCCCAGTGCTGTGTCTGCCTAAACCATCCAAAGGTATCTCGTACAGCTTGCCCTGAAAACCTGGCCCTGAGTTACCACATGGCTTCCAAAGGACCCCTGCAGGTTCCTTCTTAATTGCAGTTGAGATGTGGGAATAGAAGTGAATGAAAAATACTGGTATGTGCCCAGTTCTCTCTCAGCATAAGTGGCCAAAGCACATTGCATTGGAGAGAGGAAAAGGGTCTTGATCATTGAGTTCAGATGTAACATGTGGCACCTTCCTAGAGAGAAAAGCAGCAAAATTTGCCCATGAGCAGTTTTATCTCTTGAGTTTCTGTGCTCTGCAGAGCTAAAGGGGAAATTTAAGGTGCAGGAACCAGAAAGGACCATGCAAACTCTCATGGAGCCGATCTGGACCTCTAACAGTGACACCAAAAGTCTTTGCTGAAGAGAAGCAGAGTTGTTTCAGGATTGTAGAGGGGTACAAAGAGGTCTGCGAGGAAGTTAAAGACGGTTGTGGGAGATGGCTGCATTCACTCTCCTGCCATCATCTGTCCAGATACACATATCTCTATTCCCTAGGTGCCACCTAATGGGTGGTGTAAGGAAAAAAGATAAAGCCATAAGGTGGTCATGGTGGAGAGGAATGACCTTTCACACCAGGTAATCAACAGCTGCTTTGTTTGTGGTCAAAGCTGGATGCAGTTCTTTCCCATTGCTGGCCTTCCATCTGAGCTAACATATTCACGGAGCTTCAACTAAATGTGAGAACTGTGGGTCCAAGAAGGCTCAGATAATTTTCTCTCATCTCCATTCATCTAGAACTTGTGTTCTTAGATTTCCTTCAGTCCAGATGAGGACTCTGACAGGGTTAAACAACTCCATAGCCACCAATAAATTCAGAGCATATCAGTATCTCATATGTCAGTGTCTCTTATAATGCAGCACTGACTTCCCATATGTTCAAAATATATACAGAAAGAGACACCAGCTATGAAAATGGCCCATATGAGCTAAAGAATCCCTTGTTTAGGAAGTAAGCAGGATTCCACCAGGATGTGCTTCAGCAGCAGACCTACCTCCATGCAGCAGCATCTAGGGCTGCCTTGAAAAAAAAAGGGATTTGAAGCATTATTTTTTTCCGCTGAACAAGACTTGCATGAATCCTAGTTCAGAATAGCTCACAACTGAAGTGCAATTAATATTTACTTTCCCTTCATTAGATGACAAGGAGAGATGAAATTTTGCTGTGCTTCACAAAGGGAATGCTGCCATGGCTCTCTGCACAGCAACTGTAACCAAAGGTTCCCAAGATCCAAATTGGTTCTGACAGAAATTCTTCCATTAATCTGTCATTGGCTTTCAGCACCTTTGTTTCCCTATGGATTCAAATCAGGATGTGAATGACCATGGTCTCAGCAAAGCAGACATCATCCTGCAGCTCTCTGGACCTTCCGTGGTAGCATCAGGTAACTTCCTTAGAAAGAAAATTTTAATTGAACTTGAGTGACTAATATGTTCAAACCAGAAACTTTCCTGGGTTTAAAAAATTTAATTATATTCCATCCCCAAATTTTCCTAGTGCTATTCATTGGAAATACACAGCTGTACTGGTGAAGCTGTCAGTGAAAGGAAACAAGAGGTTTTGGCAGCTGCACAGATGGGAAGAGGTGAGACCCTGGACTCATGAGAAGGCATTGGAGACAGTTAAGGCTGGGAGATCTCTGGAGTCTGATGACATTTTTGGCCATCTGAAGAAAACTCATTTCATCCCCACCCTTCCATGAATAAGGCAGAGGTGAGTAGGTTACCAGGCAGCAGGTCTTGGTCCCAGCTCTTGCTGCAACAGATCATATGGCCACAGTCAAAGTGTGCTTTGTTCCCTCCTTCATCTGCAGGAAGGAGGACGTGCACTTTCCAGCGTGAACATCCAGATCTGAGGCAGTATGAGAGAAGGCTTCTTAGCTCTATGAAACAGATGCATTGGAGCCCAAAAGTCCTTATGGTACATGCTGATGTTGCCAGGATGGAATTTCAGCTCAGAATCATTGCATGCACATGCTGATGTTTCCAGCATGGATTTCAGCTCCGGAGCATTGCTCACACAATTCTGAGCTAGAGATCTTCTCAGGAAAGAACATGTTCATCCATGCAAATCACTCTGAAAGAGCTGCACTGAGCAAAAGAACAGCCTTCCTGGTATTTGTCTTCCTCTGCACACCATTGAAATATCTTTTTTCTGTCTGAAGCACCTTCTACATTTATATAGCCCCTACCCCTGGAGAGGGAGCCAGCAGCCTGGCTCCAAGGCATTGGCACAGAATAAAATAGAAATAATAATTATTTAGGCAACTTATTTTCAACCTATATTTCAGTAATTTAAAATGTAACTGAGAAGAGTAAAACCCCAAAGATATCAATAATCTAATAAACACTTGGGACTGTCAAACGCCATAGAGGAAAAATAAATCACCACCTTCAGAACAAGTCAACCTGAATAAAACAGAACTTTCCTGTGCAAGAGATGCTATTTCAGTGGGTAAAAAGTGCTATATAAGTATTGATTAGTATTGATTCATACTGCTGTTGTTTGAGTTGCCTACAGTCAATACAGTAGAATTATCTCCTTCTCTGCCATGCAGTACAGCAGGACACTTTAACATAGCAAAGACAGCTTTGAAAGCTGCTTTTTAAGGGCTTCAATATCAAAGTCACAGAATATTACACCTGCACTGACATTAGTATCAGCCTGGCAGAGAATTGCAGTTGATCTCCCTATTTTATTCCTGAACTAGGCTTCATTTTAAATATACGAACAAGGTATATTCATAGAGTTTCCCTTATTCAGAGCTTCCTCCCTATGGTGGTTCTCACCATACGATCCACAGGGTCCAGCCTGTTCAGATTTGTGGCTATAATAAATAGTGAGACACAGCATGGTCTAGAGTGTCTTGTAACTCAAAAGAGTTTAATAAATGAAAGAAAATAATATAGAAGCAAAATATATAAGCTGTGCACAGTACAACACCTAGAAAATGCTATCAGTTTTCTTGTTCTGTCCCTTTTTCTACTCAATGTCTGAGGATGGTTCTGTTTGAAAATTCCCAATAGGAGAGCTTACAGGGTTTAACGGACAGAAGAAAGGTCCAACAGGTGTTTCTCTCTTGGCACTCATCCAATTACAGAGGGACATGTACAGAACCTTCCAGACGAATTTCCTAATGAGTAAAGCAGTAAACTGAAACATTTCCTTCTATAGAAACACCTTACTAAGTATGGGAAGTGCATTACTACACCTCCCCACCCCTTTAGTGCAGTAAAGCCTTTCTAGTGCTGTTTCTGAAGCACTCTGTCCTACACACCTCACAGATGCTGATGAACTGGTGATATCTGAGGTGCTGTTAATCAGGACCTGCTTCTTCAGATGACACAAAAGTAGCCCGTGTGCACCCTCTGACATACTGCAGCACTGGCCCCTTCAGCTCTCCTTGATGTGCTAATGCAATAGCAGACCAAAAAGAAATGTGCAACTCTCGGCAGTGTATATCAATGAGGGGACCAAAACAGGTTTATCAAAGAAAAATGTGGCTCTCCCCATCTTTGGAATCAAATCAAAGAGTATCTAATGGCAGCAGCAGGTCTCCAAGAAGAAAACAAAGTTAAACGAGTTTAAAATAGATCCTAAGAAGAAT
>WEIU01009818.1:63188-75898 GCA_013389925.1 Aegithalos caudatus | reverse complement strand
TGTGTGTGTGTGTCTGTGTGTCTGTGTGTCTGTGTGTGTGTGGTCATTGCCAGCCAGATTATGATTGGTTGCAAATGTTAAGGGCCCTTGAGTTGCTTGAGTTCTTAATCCATCAAATTGGTCATCACTATGCGCCAACCAATGACCTCAGTCAAAAGCCATAAATCACTGCTCAGTTAAAGAACCAAACCTGCAAGCTCCCTCATGTACCACTTCTCTCAGCACTTGTGTGTGGGGAAGGCAGGCTGCCCAGGCCTTGGGATTATCTGATTTACATGGAGGAAGACAAGAGCTCTCAACTCCAAGTACCAAATTTTGCATTAACAGAAGCTGGCATAGAGCAGATTGAATAAAAAAAGGCAATAAAAGCCAGAGTGTTTGCTTTGCATGTGGGTTAAGAGCTGAAAGATCTGCTTCCTTACAATGTAGTCCCAGTAAAAGATTTAAAGCAGCAAATTTTGTATCTACTATCCCTCTAATTTTCTAATTGCTAATCCTCTTCAGGGCATCACCAGCTACCTTGCAGTTACTACTTTGTAAAGAGTGCCAAAGACATGTGCTGTTCATCAGTATCATTGTAAATGCTCAGAAAGTTCACTGTCCATTCTGAAGCAGAGGAATCTCTAGCTGTGTTCTATTTGGCATCAATATCAAAGATGATTAAGCCTTTTTTAAGTATGAAAGTTAGTTCATCTTTATATATATAAAACAGGTGTTCAACTACAAAGCTTTCTACAGTAGGAATTGTATGATCAAAGTGACCTCAACAAAACCTTCTAAGGATTTTGAGGATCCAGGAGAATGTAGGGGGAAGAGGGAGAAAGGAATATTTCAAACAGGAGAGAATAAGTGTGGTTACTTTTTTCACCACTGAGCACTTTACAGCAAACTGTGTTTCCTCTGGCAGGACAGCTTTCATGAAGTCTTTCCCCATCTCTCTCTATTCCAGTGATTTCCAGTCGTTTTTCAGATATTTATCTGCTTGTGTTTCCATACCTATATTGATGAGACATCTATATATATTTAAGAGACAATAAGTAACATTATATGTTAATTAGTAAATTGGAAAAATACACACTGAGGTCCTGTACCACTAAATGCAAATATTTCCAAGGCAGTTTGGTGCTGAAGACTGTATCCACATTAATAATACCCTCCAAAAAGTTTTCATCTCACAAGTTTTCTATACATCCCAAATTAGGCTGTGGCAATTACAGCAGAGGCCACTCAGTACTATTCAAATTTAAATACAAGAGTCAGTCTTTGCAGGAACAGACTGTATTTTGGCAATGAAATCTTACCTCTCAGAGTCCAAAGTAGTATCTTAAATGGCAATTCATCAGAATTAAAAGCATTGGCAAAGTAAGTGTTTAGGGTTTTCATACAATCTTATTTTTAAATGCTCTTGGCAGCTAACTCCATCTTTAAAATTCCATTACAATTGTGTGGAATTGCCTTCTCTGCTGAAAGGACATAAAGCAATGAGAATAGATTTACTTCCTTTCTGTTTCTGTTTCAAGAACTCCTGAGGAATAAAACCTGTCAGAAAGGCAATGGAGAGACTTGACTTTCATTGCAGGATTACACAAACCACAGAACAGAACCACTCTACCCACTCCAGTCCTTCAGACCTTGAGATCCTGGCTCCAGGAAAGGGAATTCCAGGGGAATCTTGCCACCATGCCAAACCTAGTCATGACTGCATCCTCCTGTTGCAAAAGACACTGTGACTGGAAACAGCTTTTTATCACAGGCTTTTCTCCACATACCTGCCCCACCAGCTCTTTTTCAAACTTGTGTGCCTCTCGACATTTAGGAAATTGAGAAGTGCAGTCCTGTTGTGTGTGGGAAGCATTGCCTAAAGTAAGCCAGTGCCCCAAGATGCAGAGTGGAGCTGCAGTCAGCAATACGCTGGACATCCACTGGCTGCAGAAATCCTGGGGTCTTACCTGAGAAGCTCAACAGAGAAAGCAATTTAAATTATACAACTGCAAATGCAACATGGTGTCTTTTTTTGCAGAGGAGATAAAAATAGCAAAGAAACAACAGCTCTGTTCTTTTTATGAAAGCCTGGCAGTTTTCCAGTAGAGACTTAAGTACTTCTTGTACTTTGGGGGAAAAAAAAGGTGATGGGATGTGGTCCAAGATTAGTCATACGAACCTGAGAAATATGGAATAAGAGGCTGGGCTGATGCAGCCAAAGTGGTACCACCAGCTGCAGCCCCATTAATTAATGCTCTGTGGTATGTAGCTATAAGAATAACCCTGATAATTGTTGAATGCAAGCAGATAACTTTTGCAGAACAGCTCTGCCTTTCCTACTGTGGTGTGCTTACCCAAGGAGTACCTTGCACATTTCCTCTGTCTCACAGGGCAGTAAATTAGTTCTAATTGCAAAGGTATGTAGTAAAAGCTATGCTCAGCCTTCTGCAGCATTTTAAGATTTATTTTACAGTTTTAGGTTTTCTAAACCTCAGTTTAGACAAATAAGTGTTTCTCTGCAACTCAAACAATGCAACTGATAACTACAGTTCTGTGGGTGACAGCACAGTGCACTAGAACAGAGATTCCTTTTTTACTTTTCACAGTTCTTTTAATTTGCAACGAATGACAACTGTATCTGCTTAAAGGGGAGAATATGACAGTACAATAACTTATTTTTAACATACCCTAACTCTGATTTTGTGAATAATTTTGGGGAAAAAATTACTGATTGATACAGAGCAAAATACTACAGCTCCACTGACAGCACTGACTTGCGCAAATAGCAGCAACTGCCCAGGATTTCAGATTCTTCTGGTGTACCTTTGGTCTCTGTGTGGCACTCAGTCATGCTCTAAATCCTCTTTTACAAATATTTTTTGTCCTTTTTGTCTCCTCTACATTGCTGTCCCCCTGCTACAGGCAAGCCTCCACACTAAAATCCATCAGGGAATAGCAGCTGCCCACAGCAGCTCCTTACTCCTTCCAGAGCCAGATCCTTCTGGTAGCTGTGAACTTGACAAACAGCCCGAGGATTTTACTCAAAACAAAGCTGTTGGGTCCATCCAAGGAAACAAAGCTTATCTCAGACTGCAGAATATAACTTGCATGTCCTGAGCAGAGGAGGGACACTTAACATGCACTGCTTTTAGCAGTGAGCTACCTGTTCCTGTAAGGGATCTGACATACAGGAGAAATGCTGTTTTCTTATTTCTCAGTAAGTGCCAGCAAGAACCACTTCCTCTGAGCAAACCCCAGCACCTACATGCATGACAATTGAGATGTAGTCTTGCAAATGAAATCCACAAACAAAAAGTAGCCAACCAACTAAAGGCCAGACAAAAGAAGAAAAGACAGAAGTTTTTTGGACTGGCTGGTTCTTCCAGGAATGCAGCTGTGCATTGCAGCAGGCAGCAGGAATGTGGGTTTTTCCACTTTTGCTGATCACAAGCTTTGCTACATTCTAGGCAAAAGCATTCATCCCCCATGTATGTGGCTCAGCTAGATAACTTCACAGAATAACAGTACTCTACACGAAAGAATGGAAATTAAACAAAGATTCTTTGAAAGGCTGCTAATGTCACCCAGCATCATAGGGCAGAAAAATTGTCACTGTTAAGAACATATATTTCTTTTTCTGGCTGTGAAAGCCTGAGTATACTGGGCATATCTGACATGTAACTTGATGTTGTCTCAGGCTTTCTCCTCCCAAGTGAAAGAGAATCCAGAAGTTTTGCCAAATTTATCCCATGTAGTTCTTTATACTAATTAAGTATGATCAGTCATGATCAGCCAAAAAGCCTCCTCAAGTCCTTGTGTTGCTGTGTATTCTTCTGTCTCTCCAAAGAGTCACGAAGTGTTGACTTTTCTTGTGCCCCTATTTTTGGCTAAAACCTTCCTGTGCAGTGAACAAAGGGATGCCAAGAACAAAGGAACAAAGTAACTTCTGAGGAAGACTCCCCCTAGCTGCTACCAGTGGTGACTGTTAGAGATACCACTAATCCTATAGCTAATAACTGAGCTACTGCAAAGGATCCTTGGAACCCATTCCTGCTGCCAAACAGCACAATGCTTAAGTAGCACCACTATCTGCCTCAAGTGTGCTGCATTAAAAACAGATCATCCCCTCACCTTCTGACACAGCATTGTAGAAAAAGAAGCCAAAACCAACAAAAAAGTACTTTTGTAGGAGCCAGCTTGTAACAACATGGCAAAAATTACCGGTGAGGGGAGAAGAGTCACAAGACAATGTGATCTTTGAAGTGTGTGGTTTGTCAAATTCAAGATTCCATCACTATGAAAATGCCCAATCTTCAACGGCATTTGATTCAATTCACCATATTTTCTAACAATGTCTTAATGTGAAAACAGGCAAAAATTGTGATGAACACTGTGACAGGACCATTATCTATTGATATTTGCTTAAAGCTCTACCTCCCCTCAGGGCAAGTGCCTACTTGCTGCACCAGTAGATGGCCCCTTAGCAGAACTCATTTTAAAGTTAGGGCCTTGTCACCTCTTTTCAGAGTGCTTCACCTTTTAAACATCTACAAAAGTATCTTTGTACTTAGTTCTGGCTCTCCTTAATTCTAAGGGGAGTTGGAAAAAGGACTAGTAGAGCTTATAAAAATAACAAACAATGAGAAAGAATGGGATATAAAAATAAAATTCATTGCTTCCAAACCTGCCCCATTCTCTTTTTTACCTTTCAATAATGATTACATGTGTCTTCTGCACATTCAAGCATCAGAAAAACATATAAACCATTTTTATGGCATAGAGAAAAATTAATCTACGTTTTTCAGCTTAGATCTGCAAGAATACACTTAAATTTTAGAAGTGGAGTGAAAAAACAAAGACAGTTTTATTCCGTGCACAGCAACTACTGCAGCTGACAGAACAAGTCATTTTAACTGCTAAAGCAAAAGTGAGAAGCATCAAGTGGATCCTACAAAAACAATACAAGTTTATTTTAGAAGACCATACCTTCTGTTCTGTAGGTCCTTAAGTCAGGCACAAGTAAGAGCAAAGAACCAAGCAGAATTAAAAGAAGTGAAAATGCCACACACTCAAGGGAGAAAGCTAAATTTTTCCTTAGCACTTAGGAGAACTAAAGTTAGTACTAATTTTCAAAACATTTACAGATCTTCTGCAACTCTCCCACACTTTGCTGTACAGAGAAATCCTGCTGCTAGTGTAGACAACAGGAGTTTTGCTGTCAACTTCAGTGGAAGCCAGAACTGTACCTTCTTTTATTACCAAGGTCCACAAACCCAAAATTTAGCCCTTTATGGTTTGTTTTCAACAACAAAGAGGAGTGTCAACACTTGCTGTAAGGCAGTGAGGTTTTTCAGTAGCTACTGGTTATGCTAAACCTTATTCAGACTATGATCTCTCAGTCAGGAAGGTATCCATGGTGCTGGAAATGTCAAATTTCAGGTAATTTATCAGTAAAGAAATGGCAATACCAATTTAATTCTCACAGCTCCAAAAGTCTCATTTTCTTTAAAACAAAACACAAATATAAAAGCTCAAATTAAACACTAAAGTGGGTGGTAAGGGTGTTATTAAAAACTCTCTCCTGGATTCTTTCCAGGTCATGCTGATGTAAATACTGTGTATTTCTAAAGTTACTCTTGGCTTCCTGGAAGGCAGTAAATCCTAGAGCAACAGTATGAAATCTGTTTGAACTGTTTAACCAGTACTTGCTGCAAAAATGTAGGTTATATGTGTGATGTATAAAAACAGCAGATTACAGAAAGAAAAAACCCTCTAATTAAACTCTTTGTCCTCCAAACCCAGGATGAATCCTTATAGCTCATCTCCCATGGAAGCATTGTATGTGAAATGGGGTAATGTATAAACGAAGTGCTTTATCTGGGGTATGACTGGAAGCTCCAGGATTATAACATCCTTTAAGATAACATTCCAAACCTAACCTTTTAAGTTTTCAGCCAAGAATTTGTTTTTATAATTTCTTTGCTCTTGGCAAAGGGAAACTATACTTCAGGCTAATTTGCCCTCTTATTCAATGCCACTACCACTCCCCCATTTCTTCCAAAGACACAAAACAAGTGTTTTGAAACCCAAAATGACAGGGAACAGGCTACAGCCACTCTGTTTCAGGGTTTCTTAATCATATTTACCATGAGATATCATAAGGCACCTCATTAACAAAACAAATAATAATACTGTTTTACCTACAATTGGATCTCACCCTGCAGTTCCCACTCAGGTATCCCAGATACCATGAGCTAATCTGGGAGAAGCCAACACTGGTGTAGAAAATGCCTGACTCCTACCCTAGCGCAAAAATACTCAGGATTTAGTACCACTGTAATTCTGCCATTGCAATATGTCTTGAAAACATAGTACTCCCTTGCCCTTACAAGTAACAGGTTTAGTCTACTTTTTCATTCCAAGATTCTGGTCTTTTTCTCTCACAGACTGTGCATGACACAGTTTTAGGAATCCTAAAGGCTTAACTTACTTCTATCCCCCAGAATCAGCTATAGGTCACCTCTTCTTCCCAGTAAACCTTCACACAATATGCACTGTGTGACAAGGTAATTTATTGAGCATGACCATTAATAAAACCTCAAAAGGGAGATTTTAGGGAGTGTCTGCTTCCCTCTCTACCAGCTGCAAGGATTTTCCAATCACTTTATACTGCCATAGCAATGCACTGTACACTTCAGCTGTACTTCTCAAGGGAAAAAAAGCCACTGCAGGGTAAATATAAGCTAATGATGAGAAGCTTTGAAGAAATCTGTCCCAATTAATTACAAATAATATCACTTGTAATTGCGCTTTGTGAAAGAAAAAATGTGTTGCAACAATTTTCCCTGATAGCCACACCTACATCTGACACTAAATAAATATTATATATCACTACAGAAGCTGAGTCCTCATTTCACTTTGTTGAGCAATAGCAGAACGAGAATACCTCACTGTAAAAGCCCCTTTTCTCATTTAAGTTCATATCAATTTAAACACTAGCTGTTCGCAAAACTGAAACTCTACAGAAGTCCTACACGCTGAACAGAAATGTTCTCAGCAATGTTAAAAAAAACAAGCAGGGAACTGACCAGAAAATTTTGCAGCAAATTTTAGGTGTGAGGAGGTAAGCACAGAGCATGTGTGGAAATGTGTGACTGTTTGTGTAAGCTTCATGCTGTTCCTCATAGTCTCCTGATGATGAAACCAAGATTGTGCTCTTCTGAGAGTCAGCATTTGTATTTTGCAGAAAGAATTGCTATATTTTGTCTCCTGCCTTTGGGATGCTCAAGGGACAAAACTCTTCAGTGCGGTAGGGACAATTTTTTTTCCCCCACCTTCATCCCTGAAAACCATTTGGAATTTTAGGAGAGGAAAAGATGCCTTCCTTAAATAAAAAAAATTTAAAAAAAAAAAAAAAAAATCCCTCTCTAACAATGAAAAGGAAAGGAACATATTACCAGAGACTGAGAGTTAAACAGCATTTTACCTTTATTCCCCCAACAAATGAAAGCTGAGACAAAGGGAGCGTTTGTCCCAGAGTACTCTGGAGACTCTAAGGCAGCAAGGAGAAACAGAGACAGGTTCATGACCGCCTGGATCCGTCTCCTGCTCCAGTTAATTCAGAGAAGTGTTCAAACTCACAGCCCTTGATGAGCCCTCCACCAGCAGATTTACAGCTTTGGCACAAGCTGCTGTAAGAAGCTGTGCTTATTATATTGCTCGCGCTGCCACCCCAGTGTAGGCATGTTTTAAATGCTCCTTTCCCCTGTCAAAAAGCTAAATTCTGGTCTCTTACTCAGTCTCTGGCTTCAAAGGCCTTCCCCAGAGCTCAAGCAATTTCACCTAGAATCAGCAGTGATATCAGGAGCTCAAGAATTTAATCACATCCATTCAAAATCTTGAATCTCTTTAAAAACACTTAATTAAATTATGATGTGTTTGTTAAATTTTGCACACCAAAATCAAAATAAACCCCTGCCTTAGAAGAGCCATCCAGCCGAAGTTGGAATTTCCATGGAAAAAATCATGCAAAGCATTTTAATGAGAATGTGGAAGATTAGACAATTTGTATTTAGAAATACTAAAAGAACAGGAACTTTACCTCGTGTATATCAACAAGTGAACAAAGACTGATATGTGCAAATAACAATAATCTTCAAAGTGAAGGACTAGAATCAAAGAATAAAATGTTTTTCTTCTGGAACTAGTAATTAGCAAAACCAAGGTCAGACAATTTCCTGAAAAGAAATGTATTAGTCTTTTTCTGCTGTTTTCCCCCACTGTTTTTTGATCAGTATTTATTAAAACTCAAAGTGCTCAGGACTCAAGTGTTTGGTCTACAGCTCAGCACTGGAGAGGCACAGACACAGCATCAGAACACCCTAGGCCAATGACTTTTTTTATGCTTTACAGCCACTTATAAATGGATTTTTAAATACAAACAAACCCACCTCTTTTATTTTGGAAGGCTGAACTAACAGCCTTGTTTTGGGTAAGTTTCCACTATGCCTTCAAATATAAAATGATAGTACAGGTTTATTGGGAAAGCGAACTACAACAATTGTAAAAAATGAACAAATTTTACTGAGTGGCTGTTTTTATATACAGAACATTTCCACTCACATCCCAGTAATATTCTGATCTTCACAGAATCACAGGGTGGTTGAGGCTGGAATGGACATTTGGAGGTAATCTGGTCCACCCTCCTGCTCAAGCAGGTTCATCTAGAACTGATTAGTTGAGGCTGATCATTTTCCTAAATTCAGGAGGAAAGAACAAAAATAGTTTCTGGGATTTTTTTGCTTTTTTAAATTTTTTTTTTATTATTATTGTTAATCTCATTGCTCTCAGAAATGTGGGAATTATAGAAAGATGCTCTTTATGCTGATTTCTTTGTATCTGCTTTGTACAGCTCTTTGGAAGTACTCGGCAGCCATCCATATCATCAGAGCTTTAATTTCTATCAGTGATCTCTGCTAGAAATCCCTCAGGTTTGTATCAGAATTTGGATTCCTTGTTTGCCACCAAATACTCTTTCATATTTGTAGCATAGAAAAAGAAGTGAAAAAAATGGATGTAGACAGAGCTGAAGAGATTTTGAACTTGAATTTTGAACAGAATTTTGAAAACTATGTTTTCAAAGTTGTATATTTTAACAACATGTTACTTTAAAAACCTTTGAATTGCAGAGCATACATCCTCATTGCTAAAGGCTTAAATGTAAAAAAAAATTAAAAAGCAGCATGTTCCTCATTGACTGTAATTTTGTCTCCAACAACAATTATTCAACAAACACACATTAGAACAATTCCTTTACTACCTCCTCAGTATTTCTACAAGATAATATAAAACTTTCTAAGTCAAGGTGTACAGGGTCAAGTTAATCTTGCAAACAGTCTTCGCAATGCGCAAGAGATTCTCCAGCATCTTCAGCTCTGGAGTTTAAAAGAGTTATCAAAGCTAAAAAGCATGATTACAGTTATCAGCCCAGTATTTCAGTTTTAAGAGATGGACTATTGATCACCACAGAGATGAAGATCTGAGTAAGCACCACATGAAAGATTACCAGTCCAACCAATAAGAAACCAAAGTGTTTAGTTCAGAGCAAGCATTTTTCTTGAACATTTAATCACACTGTCCCTTGAATAGAAAATATATAAAAGCTGTAGGCAAAAAGTTGATTTTTAAAAAATTTGTATGATCTTCTCACCACAGCAAGGGATCAGAATTTATTTTAGGTCCCATGATAAAATATTAGCAAACTAGCCATCTCAAATACACTATTCAGGGCTTGGAAAAGAGAATTTGACACAAAACTAAATGGAAAGATTCGATGGGAATGGTATACTCACTTGGATCCAAGTCAAAGTAAGCTGTGATAAATCCTTTGTATATGTGTATAATTCTTTTATATGTATGCTCTTCAATTACAATTGTTTACTATGTTACTTGTTCTATACTGACCTTTTTATTTTGCCTGTTAAATGGTTTCACGCTTCGGACTTAGCATAACCAACTGTTCATATGCAACATTTTAGCAAAACTAATTTAGTGCCTCCTGCTCTGAAGAAAACAGAGCATCTCAAAAAAATTCACTCTATGGTTAATAGGTATCAGTGACCTGCATGGCTGCTTTTCCTTTTCACACTGTGTACAGAACTTTCTCATTGTTAGGATGAATATTCTGGTCTCCTGGGACTCAGAGAGGATCATAGCTACCCCTTCTGTGGAAACATCTAGGTTCTTGCTCTGTTAGTTTCCTCTAAAAAAGAAGTTGTTTGGATGCCAAGTTTGCAATTAATAGATTGACAGCAACCAGGTGATATGCCCATTATAAAATACTGTATCAGGTATTTAAGATCTATTTTCAAATAAGTTTGACCATGTTCCAAACTCATTTGAAGAGTATGGTATTGCAAGAGAAAGGATTTTGTATGATCACAGCAAGGGCTGACTGCTGTTATGCCATTTTGAAAATCTCTCCACCAATAAACAGCTCTGCTTGTTTAATTTAAAATTCTGTTTACTTAAGTCTTTGTGGAACTGGCCCAACATTTCCTAAGTATATTTTAAGCTATTTTTATTATTGTTATTTTACAGGCATTTTCTTCCAGAGTACATCTTTTGTTTCCACAGAAATAGCACCAACTTCTTTTGTAGTCTCTGTGTTTTCTGGGGACACCAAAGGCAGCTGTTATCTGCCATGCCTTGTTTCTGTGCCTCTACTGGGGATACTGGACATAGTGTGCTGCAGGACAAACATCTTTCCAAATTAAGCTCCTAATCTCTCTGCTTTAGGTAATATTGTTTAGTAAATATGAGCATGAATAACTCCGGGAACATGGATGGCTGCTTCTGCTGAACTCTCTATGGTTTGCAAATAAACTCTGAAAGGCTATCTAAACAGTTTATAGTCTGGAGCTGTGCAAGTGTTGAGGAAAACATTCCAAAATGTGTTTTAAGAGAATCTACGCCCTTTATTCTTAGCCCAAATACACTGGGAGTGGGTTGGGGGTGTGCACAACACAATGCATTCCCAAATATCTAATTTAATCTAATTTAAACCTTAGTCATACAGTCCTTTGAATAACACAGACATAAGCTGATCCTTTGAAATTAACCCAGGAAAGTCATGAATAGATCACCTATCTACAAACAGTTTGGATTTTAACAGATGTTGAAGTCATATGTATGAGTCTCTTCCTGGTTTTTAAGTAAAACACAACTTCTCAAGTTATTTGAGGAACTTTCTAAAAGAACTGGCCAAATCCTTACACATAATCTAATAAATGCTACTGTGGCTAATTCAGAAACATATTCAATCCACCACAGTGTGAACTCAGGATCTGGTTCAAGAAAACAATATCGCATCCAAAAAGAAGTTTGTGAAATGTACACCTCTGCAACCTGGTCTCAAATACTTACCTTTATATGTTATTTTATGTCATTGTCACCAGCACCACATATGAAAAATATGGCTTACACTTGGTGTTCTAATTTCTGTGAACTATTCTTACACCTGTGAATATTCCAAGGGTCATCTGTATAAAGCCAGTTCATAAAAAGAAGTCCCTTTAAGATAAAACCATGACTCTGAATGTAGCACTGCTATTATAGCTGTATGGAACATGATAAACTACTTTCTCCAAGACAGGATTTGCCATTTTTACATCAACCAGTAGAAATAAAAAATAACATTTCTGATAATAATTCATCACAGCTCTAAATTAGGTAGCCTGTACTTTTATATACAAAGCCTGCTCATTTTCAATCTAAAAAAATTCACAGGGAGGAACTGAAAATTTTACTTCTTTGTTGCTTTAAAAAAAAAATCTGCAGTAAACAAAACAGAGATGTCTCCAAAAGCATGAGGCTCGTGATGAGACATCACAATCTTCTTATTTGGAGAAATCTAATTATATGTAGAGACATCATTTTCCAAAAATACTCGCAGATTTCCAGCTTTGAAACAGCACAGTTGGACTTGGGTTTCCCTGTCTCCCACCCTGCACCCTCACAAATCCCCCTTGCCTGCTGTGACTGATAATCCCAGCTGGCTGCAGTGGCAACTCGGGGCTGTCAGTCCTAAGGAACAGCAGGCCCTGGGCTCCCACCCCTGCCCATGCAATGTTCAATACCCAGCCCTCTCCCAGGCTCAGCTCGCGCCCACTGCAACTCTCTGCCCAGCTATCTGGAGCTCAGTTACCCTTCTGAAGCAATTTCCTGCCTCTTTCAGGCTCATTTCTCAACTTCCAGGTAACAAACTTTCAACCTGATTACAACTGGGTGAGTTTAGTCCAGGCCCTTCTAAGGGAGTAGCATAATCTGAGCAGCTCTGCTGCAGCTGTTGTTGAACAAAAGTTATCTATAAACTGCAGACAAAATCCTTCCATATTTACAAAAGCTACTATGCAAAATATCAAGATATACTGCATTACACCGTGGTTATTGTTTTCACTGGAACCTTACTGTTTGCTTGGTCCTCACTGTGAGAAGCCCACAGCTGCATTTTGCATCTGACTGGGAAAGAATTTAAAACTTGAACATTCTGATCACAAATTTCCCATTGCCAAGTAAATGTCACCATGAATTTAATGAACAAAAATTGTATCTTCTTAGAATTGAAACTGACTTCATGACTGGCAACATCAGGATTTTTTAAAATAGGTTTAGGGGGAAAGCTGGCTGTTGGGAGGGTGGATGATTTTTGATTTTTTTTTTTTTTTTTT
>WEIU01009818.1:42852-63167 GCA_013389925.1 Aegithalos caudatus | reverse complement strand
TTTTTTTTTTTTTACTTGGGGAATTTTTTCCCCGGGTGGAGGGGGGGAGTTGCCAGGGAAACTAATTTCTCGGTGCTTAGGGTGATTAAGACAGGGAAAGGACTGGTTGGGGGAGCAGTTGTCTCTCTTACTCCTGGCATTGGAAGGGGACAGAACTCTGAGCTGCCTCCCGCCCTTCATCAGTCACCGCCGTTTTTCTCTTCGGCATTGCCCTGCCGGGACATCTCCACCGTTCCTGCTACCACCAGCAGAGCTTCTGATCTCACCCACCAGCCCGGGACTCTTTTTTTCCGCTGATCCAGCTTTGGTCAAGAGAGACCAGAGTATCCCGAGCTTTGTGAAAACAAAGCCCCTCGAGGTTTTGCTGTTTTTTTCTTTCTCCTAGTTGTGTTTACCATTAATGCTGTAGTGGTTATTGTTTGTTTGCCTTGTTACATATATATGTATTAGTAAAGAACTGTTATTCCTATCCCCATACCTCTGCCTGAAAGCCCATTTAATTTTTCTAAATTATGGTAATTTGGAAGGAGGGAATCTGAGTTCTCCAGTTCATAGGGGGGTTTCACCCTTCTTAGAAGATACCTGTTTTTTTAAACCAGGACACTGGCATTGTAGTTGTGTACAATTAATCACTTTTGCTTGCCCATTTGGTATCATATAACCAGAAAAAGTTTCCAGAAAGAAAGAGAAAGTTTCCAGCATTTGCAAGACATTAGCCAAGCTTCTCCACCATAGGAAGCAGACACAGCTAAATCAGGTGAAATTAAGTTGAAAATGGGATCTTTGCTTAGATTGTGTTTGTTTTTTACAGATATTGCACTAAGGAAAAGGGCTGGGACACAGTGTGGTATCCTCCACTCCTCCACCGGTGGAGGCACAATGGGACTCCAGGCTCTAGAATGGATTTTTGTGGAATGACCTAAGGTCACTGGGTTTGGAAAGACTCTTGAACCATAAGTGATGGTCAGGGACCACCAACTGGGCTGTGAAAACTTTAGAAGAAGAAAACACTGACATGAACCCAAGCCTCTCTTGTGGATTCTTCCTTTCAGTGATACAACAAATGAACAGGGATCTAAATGAGAAATACATTACCTAAGTTTGCTAGAAGATTAATCATACAGTAAATGACAGAGAATCTTGGATGGATTTCTTTGCATCACCAGTTCCAGCATTCAGCAGAAGAAACAAAAACATAACGCAGTTCTAACACTAAGTTAGAATCATCCAACCATCAGCTGAGTAAAATATTCACTTTTAAAGTTCTTGAAAATAGAAACCATAAAAAAGACGTCTACCCTAGTTGGAAAAGGTATGCTCTGATCATGAACATAAGCTCAGAAGCTTATCTAGAATTAAAGTCTCAACATGTAAAAGAAGAGGAATTCAGCAGAATTAATGAAATATATAAATAATAAGATATTTATTATAGGCCATTGGAGTATGATGTCCTGTGACAGACAAAAAATTTCTCAGCCAAGAAAAGACATTAGAATTATAACCATTTCCAGGTTGGGGAAAAAAAGCTACTGAACACTGTCAACTGATATTTTCAAAACGGTTAAGATATATATATATATATGCATATATATATATATATACACTACACACATCCTTATCAGCAACACATTGCAGAGGTATTTCAGCTATCTCCACATCACATCAAGCTTGATAAAACAATGACATATCACATGATATCTGCACTCTGCTTGGAGAAAACAAATGTTGGACTCAGCACCACCTATGATCTTTAATGTTATACCTTCTTCAAAACCATCTGCCATAAGGACACTTAAAAATATTTTTATAGTTCCTCTCATGTAATTTATCTAAGAGCTTTTCAACATCTAAACTGCAGAAAGGTAGCTCCAGCATGTGGCTTGACCCAAAACCTCTAAAGAAGAGTGTAAAATAAACAAACCTTGATGAGAGAGAAGGTATGCGTGAGAGGAAGACTAGTTTTCCAAGGGAACTCATTGCCATTTTAGTACAATAAATTATCAATGTCAAACTGAGACCGCTGTAAATAAGCTCTTCAAAATGCATTAGAGACATATAAACAAGTAATGAGCTCTCTATTTGGAATTCTTTTTTGTTCAGTCTGAAGTCAACACAGAATAACTAACTTGCATGCTTGAAGTGAAAGAATGAAGAGCTCCAGGCTGCACCAGCTCCTTCCTTGCCGCCGACCGCTGCTGAAGGGCCCATGATGCCTTCAGGGTGCTGTGACCTTCCTCAGAGAGCCGCCCTTAAAAGGACACCTTGGGTATCCAGGTGCACAGGCACTCCCTGTGATTTAGCTCAGTTGTGATGGCTGAAAAAGCAACACGGCTATGTAGCCCAGTGATTTCAGAGAAGTGAGCTGTAAAAACAGCTCTCCTGGTGTGGTGGTGCAGAATTATTTTGTTTTGCCATAGTTCAAGTTACTTTTGCCTACTGGTTTATGTAAGTTGTTGTTTGTAACATGTACCCTGATGGTTTGTTCCATGTACCCCATTTTCCTATTCCCACAGTTGGTTTCTCCCAAAACTTTTCCCCTGTCAGTCCTGTCAATCCCTACCCCATCCTCCCTGTCAGTCTAGGTCAGGCCTCTCCCTGTGTTCTGGAAAGATCCGGAGAGAGCATCAAGTGATTGGCAGAAGTCCAAGAACTCCCCCTCCCCTTGTGCCCTGTTGGTTACAAAGTTGTCCGTTTTCTGTAGGGCCATCCCTAACCTCTTTTCCATTGGATCTGTGTAACCCCCACCCCTGTGATCCTCCCCCGTTTATAAGCTGTGTGCACCCAGGACCTCTGCTCTGTCTGGGGCAGTTTCTCCTGGGAATAAACCTCCAGCCTGCTTCACCTAGACAGAGTCCTCCTTTCTTCCTTTGCCACAACCACACTTCGCCTCTGCCTCACTGGTGAAAGAATCCACTGTGCAGACAGTGGCTCCAGTGCCAGTCTGTGACTGTGGTCTGCTGTGGTGGGGCTAGCCGGTGGACAGCCACGAGCAGTTACATCCTGGCAGATCCTCCAGCGAGCTTCTTCCCCAGGTGGCGCAGGAACAGGCAGGAGACAGTGATCTCCCAGAGGTCTTTATTCTCCCAGAACCGACGACTGAAGGACCCCAAGGTCCTCACACATCCGGATTAAGTACGTAACTCAGGGGGTGGGGTTTACAACTTGGACCAATCAGGGGAAGGATTGAGAAAAAAAAACTATTGGGGAGAGGATCCAAAATGTGCCAATCAGAGAAGGGGAAAAACTAGGAAGTAGGGAAACAACCAATGCAGGGTAACAAATTAACACAGAGCCTCAAGGGCTCTTGGGGGTGAAACACTTTGGTCTCCATGACCTGAAAAGAAGTCTCCCAGGGAGACTTCCCTGTGGTGAGCCTTGCCATTGTGAATACAGTTTATATGCTGTGCTCCCTCCATGGGAGGCCAAGCTCCCTTGTGGTAACCTCAGGGGTTACCACACTTCCTTCCTAATTTCAAAATTTTGTCCACAAAGCAGAGATCTGTAGTGGTTACAGATGTAGTGAAAAGCCATCCCCTTGGCCAGTGCTGGACAGCCCCAGTGGAAGGGCAGCTTGCAGCACAGCACAGTTGATGGGTTACTCTGCATTCATGCTCAGAGGCACTAGACAATGTTTAGCCCCATCTTTAACCTCTCAAACACTACAGCACAAAAATTGTGTTGTCCTCTCTCTTGATTACCCCATCAGGACCCCTTTTGCTGACACCATTTGCACTCACCATGTCCTTTGACATGATCTAGTCCAAGACCTCTCTCCAGCTTGACCAACAGCCTGAACCCAAACTTAGGTTAAGTCACCAGAGGTGCACGTACCTCTACTTTGATCTAGGGCTTTCAGGTCCTGGCTCACTATTGTTTCCTGCCTGTAAAACTCTTGCTGCTCAGAAAGGAAGGAGGAAGATGTTTTCTGTGCTGGCCATGAGACAGGACCTGTCTGGAAGTGAAAGGGAAATTTCATGTCTCACTGGATGCAAAACTCCTTCCCTCTTTGAAGAAAATCTTATTTCTCTCTTTTTGTTCTCAGTCCATTTCTTTAGATTTGGTCTGTCCTTAACACAGTGCTTTATATGTATGTACCAAGAGGCCTGGAGGCAGTAAAAGTAGTACTCAAGCAGTCAAAATTGTACCCATAAATACATGTGAAGTCAAGCAAGGGAATTCATCACAAATAGTATCTACTATTATCTCAGCAGATCTGACACAAGTCAGGTAAGGCCAGAAAATAAGATATGGTGTCTGTCTCTAAGTTTTGTTTATACCAACCCACCAATTCAGAAAAGTATCAAGAAGCTTTGCAAACAAATCCAGGCTGGGATGTTATATCCAGTCACAACACAATATAAGAATGGTCCTGATTTGGATATCACAAAGTATCAGTGCCTTGATTCAGATTCACCAATTGCCATAGAAGTTAAGATTTTCTCTTTTTCTGCCATAGATTCGAATGTGTCAGAGTCATTACCTGGTTCAACATAGCACAGTCCCACATAGCACAGACCATTAAATTACACCGAGATACCCCTGATTTAGTCTCAAAATTCTGGATATCAAACACAAGAAGTTTTAGCACACAGTAACCATCTCCAGTAGATTCCCATTTTTTGGTCAACAATAGCAAGACTCAATATTAAAATTTTCTGCCCAAGAAAACCTCATGGCAATTGACAAATATTTGAGAAAGCTTTACCAACTCTCCACCATTTGACAAATACGGAAACTGAAACTCTGAGGCGTGGAAGTTAGTTATGAATCTGTAATTAATCTGTAACTAAAACCAAGCAAAATTTGTATGCACTAATGAAAGTCTGCAAAGTGGGGTTTAGATGAGATTTGAGTGCCATGCAGGCTTGTTGCCTGGCCCTTTACCTTACCCAAGCCATTATATAATGAACATAAAATAAAGAATTTCTGAGTCTTGTCACCTTTTTGCTTTTAGAGAGGAAAGCTACTGCTTTTTAAAATTCACCCTTATTTGCTTTGTATTCCTATAGAGGAACAGCCAAAGGTGGTAAAGAAAAATGTAATTTTTTTTTCACAGAAGAAACTACTGAAGTTAGAGAAAGCAAATCTTCTGTTCCATAGAAAGCTCCACATGCCTATCTAACCTAGCCATATTTCTGGGGTTAAATGATGCAAAGATAAAAAGCTGACTTTGTGAAACAAAGGTAAATAGCAACCCAGATGCTCTCATTCATATTCTGAAGTTATTGCCATCAGCTCTGTGAACAACACATTTCACAGCTTGTGAATTTCTAAGAATCATAAATTAGGGCAGTAAGAAAGCACCAAGTACAGTCCTATAAACCGTTGGAAGGGTTTGCTTTATTTATATTCTAGTTGGGGACACTACCAATGCTCTGAAGTTTATAAAGTATTGGAATCCAGTCCTCCAATCATTCATTTTATATTTCTGATGGCCTGAATTATAAATATGTATTTGCACTGCTCCACAAGAGCACCTAAAAAGTAAGGAACTATGATTTATATTTTGTTTTTCTTCCAAGCAGAACTAGGTCCACCAGATGCAAAAAAACTGTGCAGGCTTCACATAAAACAAGATCATGTCTCCAAGGAAGTGGAATAACCCTTCCTTTTCAGAGAGTCCATTTAGCCCTCTTAGCTCTGATGTGTAAGCAAAGTAACAGAAATTTTAAAAAAATTAAAATATGAAAAAAAATTCTTAAGGTCACTGAATTTGGTTCTGGAGGTACAATCAGCTATACCTAAATGCTAAACTAATATATGGATTCCCTTTTAGAGGAGCTTGTCTTTCTAGGTGAGGTGTACTGACAAGACATGGGAGGGAGAACTTTGTAAAGTTGCCCCATAAACATCACTCCCTAACATTTTGTGTTCTAAGTCCTATGTGACATCCACAACTTCCCAGAATCCAGTACTGACACTCACTGTACTTTCACTTCACAGAACTTTTTTTCCTAGGAAGGGTTATATTTAGTAATGTTAAACTGCACTGAAAATATTTGTGACATCTGTCAAATTAATTTTCATAAATTCATTAGGGTCAGTGTAACTGCAATAAATACAAAATTAATAGCATGGGGGTTCTTTTAAGGTTACATTAAAATAACATTTGGGATCTGTTTGAATCTGACAAAATCCAGGGAACTGGCTACGGCCACAATTTGTCCTTAAATTCTTTGTGCCTACATAGGAAAGGTGCTAAACAATCCATATTTTTTATTCACAGTGCTCCATGAGCTGGTGTAGAGAAAGTAGTCTCAGAATTAGACCCGGGATTTTGGCAGTTCATCTTCATTTGGCTTACACCTCTCCTAGGGCAAGTTATTATTTTGATCTATTTTTATAAATTCTGGGAAACTACATTTAAATCTTCCCACAGGTGTTTTTGAGGAAGAGTTATCCACTGAAGGTGTAAAATGCTCTGATCCTTGTGCACAGAAGGAGATAGAGCATGGCAAAATCCTGTTGCTCTCTGTGCTGCTTCAAGTGTCTACTGGGACATGCCAGAACAAGGGTTTAAATATAAACATCACTTTCCTGAGTTCACTCCTTTCCCCTCCTGCATTCCCTATTTTCCCCTTGTGACACTATGTCTCAGAAATACACCATCTCTTGCTTCAGAGAAAAGGGCATGGCAAAATTTGGACATCTGCACTACAACAGTTAGGATCACTGGGGCATGACATTCTCCCTTCTGTATTTTCAGTACAAAATATAAAAATATGGAGACAATTCACATTAAAAATTAAACCACATTAAAAATTAAATCCCATTTAATCTAGGATAGTTTTGAAATTTGTCAGGTCAATTACTTCATTAAAAAAGCCCGAATGCAGAGCTTTAATTTGGAATACATGTGCCAAGTACTGCTCATAGATCAGTATTTGTAAAACAATATACAAGGGTCTTCAAGGACATGTGACTGGATCCTATATATTTTAGCTAAATTGAAAACAGGCATCCAGTTAAAATCCTCATTTCCAAATTTGCATCTGTGTCTTTTCCCACTTGTACAGAAGAAGCTACTCTCACAGGGCTTTTAAGTTCATCTTTAAATTGCAATTTTGTTACTTAGATCTGAGTGACAAGAAAGATGAATCATGTCTCAGAATTTATTCAGCATTGCTAATTAAACTCATTCCTAGAGGCCTGGGAAGCACTAAACCACTGGAGTGTAACAGTGAAAATTAGTGATTTGAATAGAAGAATCATGAACTTTGGAAAAGAAAACATTACCCATTGATGGAACTCACAAAACAGCCTCTTACAGAAACTAAATAAGATTAATGAAGGTGAGGTCAAGAAAAACAACAGCTTTTAAAAGTCCTCATGTCTTATTTTCTAAAGAACACATGAAATAGACTCAGTGCCACTAAAAACCCTTAATATGCACATTTAACACGAAAATAGGGAAGCAAGTTTTTATAAGCCTCACCTTACTACATTGCACAGAAAAACATTCTTTTCAACAAAAATTATTAAAAAAAAAACACAAAAGAAAATAACCTTCAAGTATTTTGGTCCAGATCCTGACCCTGCAAATGTTGTCGTATTTCAGTTAAAACTCTTGTCATAGGTGTTTCAGTGCTACCATTAATGTTTATTCTCAGTGAAAGAACTATGTATGTTTCCTGATTTTCTTCCTACTGAATAGCCTGGAGACTTGTACACCCAGCACACAGCTCTTGAGGGCTCAGTATTTCACTTCGTAACAAACAAAGCACAGATATGACATCAAAAATTTGTCAGGATAATGCGGCAATTGCATCTGGAAATCCATGCAAAAACAGCAAAGAGGAAGCCTTTGAAATCAGAAGTCATTGGTGAAATGTTGGATTTAATGCAGGGTTATTCTCCTGGTGGGAAGGCCAGGGCTTCTGGCAATGGAAGCTAAGCTTGGACTTCAGTGGGCCCAAGGCACAGTACCTTGCTGTGAACCCTGGTATTGTTCCAAATCATGCGAGAACATCCATGTAAACCCCTCAGCTGTCAGAGGGCAGGTCTGAGGGAACCTGAATATCACTGGTGAGATTGGAATTGAACTGCTGTAACTGTAAGAGTGGGGTTAAACTTGTCTTTCTGCTGTACTAGAAATGAATAGGGAAATGCATGCATAAAGAACTGTAGAACATATATATAATAAAAACACACTTCAAAACTTTCCTGTAAATCCCAAGTTTCTATCATGTTCCTTTTGTAAAAAAGGGGGGAAAATAACTATGTGATTTATTTTTTGCAATAAACAGACGTTTTAGGGGACTTGATCCAGTTGGCTGGATTACTCTGTTTTTATAGTGCTATATTGGGGCTTCAATGGCCAGAGACCCAGTCCATTTAGCAAGCACTTCTAGTTGAATTTTTTCCCTTAAGTTGCTAGGTAACAAATTGCTGGGTACTTAACCAAGACAATAGAGTGGTCAAGCACCAGTTTTGGGGCTGATATTTTCGGATAATGGGCCATTAACACTCACCAATGACATGAGACACTACATCATCCCATTGTGAGATGCTCTGCCCAGCTGGGAGGGACCCAAGCATTCCTACCTAGATAAAAAGGAGAGACATAAGAACAGCAGGATTTCCTTTCTCTACTGGATTCCCAGAGGAAGACTGGACCCATCTCATCTCCACTGGACTTTCTTCAGGACCATCTCTACTCCACAGGACTGCGTCTGTTACTCCAGAAGGATTCATCTGGACTGCTTCTAACACCCTGACCAACAGGGTGTCAGGTCACATCCCCGACCCTGTCAGGGCTTTCTGGGTTTTTTTGTTTGTTTGTTTGCGTGTTTATTTTCTGTACTACTACATGTATATTTTTAACATTCCCATTAGAGGACTGTTATTCCTATTCCCAAAACTTTGCCTGAGAGCCCCTAATTGCAAAATTGTAATAATTTGAGGGAGGGGTTTACACTCTCTATTCAAAGGCAACTTCCAGCTTTTTGCTGGCGGATACCTGTCCTTTCAAAACCAGGACACTTTGCCAACATCATGATCAATCTATGGTTGGCCCAGGGTTGTGGCTGGTTGTAGGTGCCACTCTCTTCAACCAATTCATGTAATTTTTGATTGAGCCATACTCTGATAAATTCCTCATGCTTCTCACTGGAGTTTCTCAGCCCTGGAGTCCCCTGTAACAGCACGGCCAGTGCTGGAATCCAGCTGTTCTGCATGTACAGGCATTTAGTCTTTATGCATTTATGAATCTGTACACTCAGAAGCTTATTACTTAGAAGTAATTCATCTCGAAGAACAAAAGAAAAAACTCTTAAAAAAAAAGTATCAAGCTTACCAAAAGGGCTCAGCTTTAGATGTAAAACCACATGGATACCTGAAACCACAGCCCAAACCCCATCACCTCCATGACAAGGATATTGTAGTAATAAAAGTGCATCAGCTCTTGAAATCCTGCACTCTTTGGTGACCTGCTCCAGAGAGGTTCTGCAGCAGTCCATTACCTCTGGAGGTTATGGGCTGGACTGAACAGCAAAACACAGAAATGTGATCTCTGTCAGCCTTCACACGACACTTACAAAACTAACACATGCTGCAACATAAGTGATGACTTTTGTTCCAACCCACTGGGTGACTGAACATGCACAGCCCCATAATTGCTCTTTAAGCAGAGAGTTTTCTTGATGATTTGGAAAATGGAAGACCAAATGCAGAACTCCACCAATACACCAGGCAACCAACAGGAAATCCAGCCAAATGCTAACAGGAGGAAAGAGGTTTTTTAAAAAGCTGTTTTTATTAAAGCTCTCTTTGAGTACTGAGTTCTGAGTTTGTAAGAACATCCCTCTCAATGTTATTTACTCTCCAGTGCAAATTACCCCTGACCATGGCTATTCAGTGAAAAATGCCCACTTTTCAGAATGCCAAATTAGTATCAGGAATATGAGATTTGAAAGGAATACGTCAATTGGAATTAAACTGAATCTGTCCATTAGTACTTCTCAACATCTTGCCTTGCTATGAACAATATCAAGTTCAGCAGCAGCAACAAGTAAGCAAAGCTTCTTTGAAGATGATTTTGTGATTGTCTGATTCCATGATCCTCATGGTTTTCTGAAGATATTTCTCAGGGAAGAAGGACAACAGGATATAGTAAACTTTAAAAAAAAAAAAAAAAAGAAGAAGAAGAAGAAGAATATGAAGAGTAGTGCCTATTCCCAAGTCATGGAAGCAAGACACAACTATCTAAAAAAATGAGATTTGTCACAAAAATTGACTCTTCAGAAAACAAAGAAAAAAATATAATTATACATTATGTGTTTGAAATACATGGCTCATATGTATTGTAACTACAAAAAAGTTTAATTATAAACCTCACAGGGCATTTAAATAGTTAAGAAGTTTCTGAAATGTTCTTTTCCCCAAGAAAAGATGTTCTCAGGTTGCAGCTATCCTGAAAAAATAGCTTTCCAGCATTTGAGTACTTTTAAAGAAAGTATTTCCAACCCAGCAGCACATTAGTATGTCCTTGAGGACAGAGCAGGAGAAATACATATCATATATCACTGTGCTTTTAGAATGAAAGAGCAAGGGAGAGTAACAACAGTAGTGTAGCTCCTAGTGAGAGGTGGGTTCCTCAGCAGCAGAAAGCTGCCCTGGTTTAGGGCAGATTTAGGTTTGGAGATCCCTCTGCTCGCTTGTGAGCATTTCATACAACAGCAGCATGCCGTACTTGTGGTACCTTAGAGGGGTACATCCTTCAAAACCTTTGCTTAGAGACAACTTATGGAGCCTTTAGCACAGAGGGGCAGAGCAACAGAGAAATGACTGGAAGTCTGAAAAGATCTCTTCATGAGCAGAGACAGTCATGAAGAGGACCATTGTTGACCAAGGGGGTATTCAGCAGAAGCATATCAAACAATGAAAGATATAGAGAAAACAGACACTCAGTATTTAGTCTGTATTATACCTGATTTCTAACGAAACTGAAGCACATAATTATGTACATATGTTATATGTACACATATATATATCCATGTATGTGTGTGTATATATATATATGTGTGTGTGTGTATATATATATATAAAACAACATATATACATTATTATATGTACCACATATGTATAATTATGTTACATATGTAACAACACATAATTAACTGCTGGAATCCCTAGCTTTAATAGGGTTGCAAGTGGAATTTAAAACATTGCAAAGACAAGCTTCCCACTCATTTTGGAATGGATGTCTCTCAGTAGTCCTCACAGAACATCTTTCACTCTTTAATAAAATTGCAATTGAAAACACTGTAAAAACAGAGTGATTCAAGGGGTCAGCTACAGACCTCTTACAATTACACTTTGGTAACCAATGACAGATTATAAAAACATTCAATGTTCTACTAGAGAAGGAAATTATGCTTACATTTCATGGCATGTCAGACAGTGGCTAAGAAGAGACAATGAAGAACCTTTCCACTCCTCTTCCCCTGCCTTCCCTGGACAAGTTGTTCTGACACGCTGTTTTGGAGCTCCATCCATCATCCTCCAAGTGATTCCCCAACAGCCAGGATCAGATGCAGCATACCAAACTACATGACACATCATGACACACTCCTGTGTGACCATCCTAGCACACTTGCAAAACTGCAGGCACTTACAGAATACATTAATTAAATTTTCTTTGGAGACTTCCTCTTCAAATTTAAGATTACACACTGTTTACAGTGGAGACGGTCACCAGAATGGAATTTGACTATCTTAGCCATTTGAAAAAATATTGCTTTATCTTGGACATTTAATAAGGTTTCCACAGATTTTATAAGGGTCAAAGGGAGGGAAAGTGCTTCTAAGATACTTTTAAGATAACACTTCCATTCCACTTAGAATGGAAACTATCTTTTTGACACCTAAAGCTGCCGAATTCTTGATCTGCTCTTCCTCAGGTAGAGAATCCATTAAGTGAAGAACAACTTCTCAAGCAAGGTTATGGGCTCTTTACATTTTATGCAGACAGCCTCAGATTCTTCCAGCTACTTTGAGCATTTTTAATGCATGAATGAGGCACAGGCTCTTGACTGCAAGAACCACAGAGTTCTGTATTGAGATATGAAGGCAAAGTGCGCTGAGCTCTCCTGAGCCAGTTTGTGGATTTGGGGGCATTATTCTGGCACCTGAGGGAACTGTTACAGAATTTTGTGAATTTTTTTCAGGATACTTTGAGGAACACATTGACAGAAGCCCTCAAATTTCTTGTAAGTACCGTTCTTCTGAAATTCACTAAAAAAAATAAAAATCCAGAACTTCCTATTTTGCCTGCTGTAACAGCAACATTTTCTCTAAGGTCATCACCAAATGAATAGAATATTTTGTTTATCTTTTGGTCTAGTCAGACTAGATAGGTTTTATTTTGGGAAGATGTTTGGTGTGTAATGCCAAGTGCTCATTGAAAGATGTTTCTGTGTTCTCTGTATGTAAGGTTCTCCAGGGTGTTTGGTGGTAGCATCAGCTGTGTTTCACAGCCTGCTCACCCAGGAACAGACTGGTAAAGGACTCGCCACACCACAGGCTGCAGGAAAGCCATGCCAGCCACAGTGCAACTCTCCACCAAACTCAGGGTCTAACTTGGCAAAAGGGTTTCCCAAGAATTACAACTAAACTCCATTCTTTTCATGAGTTTTTATTTTTTTGCCTAGGAGGGACTAGAGAAAGTTGATAGGAATAAATACATGTTTAAACAGCATCTCACCAAAAGTCTAATTTCTCAGTTACAAAGGAAGCACAGAATATTCTTTAACTTTGCATTTTCATCACTGAATCAGAGATAAAGAAAGATAATTCCTAAATAAACTGGGAAAAGTGAAATGCCTAAAAAACAGTGCAAGAATTACAAGTTTTTCCAAAATTAACTCCATAGCAAAAGGAGCAAAAGTGTTCTCTTAAAAACCCAAGCATTAAGCTCTTTCTCAAAAGTTTGGACTAACTTCCCATGCATTCTTCTTCTTGAGACTGATACTTAATAAATCATATTCATTTGTTTGTGTCTGTTTTCACAGGAGACCTGGAAAGGCCAAAGCTCATTTGCTCTGTGCAGACCCAAAGGGAGACCACAGCATTTACCCAAAACAGAAATCACTTTTCCTTATTCCAGTGCAGCATGCTGGTTGCTGTTTTGTCATTACCAGATGAGAAGTAATTTCTTATACTGTTCCTGCCCCAAACCACTACACTGTAGTACTACAGTATCTGAAATATAAATGTACAGTACTGTTTTCAAGTATCTAAATTGTCCTTTTGGCTAAAGTGCTTGGAGACTCCTGGAAGGAGCATGGCAAAGATAAGGAGAGACCAGAAGGATAACTAAAAATCTGTCATTAAGATGATGTTTTGTAGAGTGTGTGATAGGAATCATGCAAAAATCATTGCATAGAAATGTCAACAACCTCTGAGAAATACTAAAGTTATTTAAATGCAGTTTTAGTTTAAATGTGAACTTGCACATGATAGATGTGATTTTATATATGTCTATATATAACCCATAAAACCTGCAGATAATGTGCAGAAATGATAATGATCACTGGATAAAAACAACTACAGATTAATTAAAAAATCTGAACAAATCCTGAACTGCTCAAGGAAGGGCACACATATCTGACAGATCCCTTAGTACAAATGGTGGGAGTAAAACATATCCACATGATAATCACATCCTTACCAAAATTGAAAACGTATGTGAAAGTCATGGTGGTCTTGCAAAAATATAAACTCATGAATGATTTTTTGATTTGGTGTCATCATTCATTTCTTTCATTTGAGAAATCAGTTTTAGTAGGCCATGCAAAGATTGATGGCTTTTTCATAAAAGGATATTTTATGAAATAGTGAAATGTAGCATATTTCTACCTGATAAATGCAGAGACCTGTAAACTTTGAACCCACAATGGCCTTTGTTGCTCATGACCCTGTTTAAGTGATTTATTTTAACAACTGCAGTCTGCAGGAGGTAGAATATACTGCATAGATCTTTAATTCTGTTGAAAATTGAAGAGTTTAAACAGAATGGCTGTCCTTAGAAGACCTGTTACTGAAAAGTCATATTATCTTCATTTCAGTATCCCTTTTAGGAACAATATTTATGGCTGGAGAAAATGCATAATTTATAAAAACAATTTGGTAGGCTGCTGCAGAGCAATGGAGGAGTTGGCATCCTTAGCCCCACATCGGGGTGTCCACAGGACTTCATCAAAGCTGGAGAGTCTGGAAACCTGGCATGTGGAAAGGGATAAAATCAGAAAACTGGCCTGTTGTCCTAGAAGAACATCTTAAGGGGCTGAATACTCCCCACTCTTGTGAAGTATTTGGATATCAAAGATTTAGCAAATTCCAAGGAAATAATACTGTGCTAGAATTCTTCTGCCAGGCTTTCAATACAACACCGTGTTTATCATTTACTTAAGTCAATTCAGTTTCTTTTTTGCCCTCCTTTCACTGCTTTTTGTTTTTACTTGGTTAACATACACTGAAGTTAAACAGCACCATAGCTTACTTCCCACTCCTAGATGTGGATGTCACCATGGAAGTTCAGCAGATCTCTTCAGTCCTCTTTCACGTGTAGGGAGAGACTACCTCAAACCCAAAACATTTACCCCACGGAGACCCAACTTTGTTCGCTGCAGTGGGGACTGATCTCAGGTAGCTTCCCCAGCAGCACACCACAGCATTGCTCCAATAATCTTCATCAGATGACATACCTACAAAATCTTAGCAAGTTTTAATGTGTATCTCTGCATTATCACATAATGTCCAAGGCTTCTTCTTATAAAATTAAATGGATATGATCAGAGAAATGAACAATGTCTTTTTAAAGATCTGTTTTGAAGTTGCTCATTCATGAAACATGCTTCTGTTAAGCAAATTCTGTGTTTGTGGAACATATAATGAATCTATGGTGCTTTAATAAAAACAATAAAAGTTTAAACCTCCCCTACTTTTTTTCTGCTCTTCATTATTAGAAATAAATCTTATGAAGTAGATAAAAGTATTACAATTAATCTCTCCTGAATGGAGACAGTATGTACTATTATTTTCAATATGAGAGAAAATGGCTTTGACTAGAGTGGCAACAACTGGCAAGCTAATTTCATCGTTTTGATTTATTGAATATTAGGAAATAGACTTTTTAATAACAATTCCATTTAAGTATTCATTAAAATGGAATTAGTACAAGGAGGGCCAGATTCTGATATCCATTTTCTTGTCGGACAGCATTTTATTACAGAAAAGTCTCACTGACATCAGTGGGATTACTTGTAAAAGGCCATTCAGCATGAGCTAGACCCTACAAGGGTACAGAGGTTTTAGGTGCTCCCCCCTGACCCCCATGTGCCCCACGCATCCTTTGGCAATGGCTGGAGCAGTATGGAATTGTGTGCTCCAGGCATCTCATCCACACTGGTGTGCACTGACTTCTGATTCCACAAACCCCGACCCACCTTGTTCCTGCCCCAGATGTATGGGATATGGAATATATATCTTCATCCTCACAAAGGAAATAATTCCCAAGCTGATTTTTTTGATTTATTTTTACCTTCATAGCTCTTTCAATCTAAGTTTGACCCAAAGAATGCATAGCAAATGTTACCATGAAAAAAAGCACTATGAAGATAAATTTTGATTTATAAAAAAAATCATTCAGAAGGAAAAAAGTAGGGGACTACAGTAATGAATCTTACTTACTAAAGGATCAAGACTGCATACTCCACTTTGCACAATAGAAGAAAAGCCATCTTGCATTTTTGTTTTGTACACTCCTGATTTAATATACAAATAAACAAATTCCAGTAAACTCTTGAGATGGCACCAGGTAAAGAGAACTGGCTTAGTTATCAATGTTATTGATAATTAGAAAAAGCACATTGATTTTTCCCATATGTAACTTAAAATGTCTCAAATTCTGAGTTCTAGCACCTGTACTGTATTTCTTGATTGAGTAATCTCCATAACGAGCAGGGGATGAGGCTGAGAAATTTGACCTCTATCCATAAAACAATGACGCATGAGCAAATTGTGAATGTCCTAATATATCATTTGTTCAAAATTACTTGGCAAAAGATTATGACAAACGATTTTTAGTATGTTTTCATTACTTTCCTGGGTCATACCAGGAATACACTTCTACTCCTTGACTGGGTAGACACAGAATTCAATCCTGACAACAAATACTTCACAAGCTATTCAGTGCATGTACAGCCCTCTCTCCTCTAAAGAGATGCAGAATTCCACAGCAAAAAACTCACTTGCTAACATAAAAACAAATATGGTCAAAACAAATTTGTCTGATGCTTCTTTAAGTATTAAAAGAGGTATTTTTTTGTTTTATTGTAATCTAATGCATAATACAATACATTTTAAACCTGTTTGGTTTAAAAACTGCCCAACACTAAAGGTTTCTGTTGTAGAGTTCTCAAAGGTCAGACTTGAAAGCTTCAGGTTCTACTGAGATAAAGGCACGGAGCTTTGCAAAGTTATGCTATTATCCCTGGTTATAATCTTCACTGACTTCAGAAATAATTCCTTTCCTTAAACAAAAAGGAAGTCTGATTCTAATTTGCTATCTAGATCTACATTCTTATATTCTTTTTATAGATTTTTGAACAAGCTATCACTGGAATCTTCCTTCACTCAAACATAAGTGGAAGTTTTATCTTACTTCAGATACCAGAAAAATAATTTATGACTAAGGAAACAAAACCTTTTGTCTCACAATATATTTCTTTGTGACAGCTGTGGTATTTCACTGAAAGCACAAAAGCTGTGATGGTCTGGACTGCAATCAACCATTTTTAATAGGAAATTTTTGAAGACTTTAAATAAGATCCCCTAACATAATTTATGGGGAGAGGTTTTGAAGTGAAGAGGCATTGTTTGGCAAAGTGTTCTTTCTCTAATCCCAGGAAATTTAAATAATTGAGTGCTCATTTCCTCTTAACTTAGGATTTCTCCTTAAAAATGGTTAAGAAAAACACCTGCTGCACTAGCAGCAAAATAAGCGTATCAAGAGTAAAAAAAAAATGCTAAATACTTTCAGAGGCAAAACTCCATATCAGAACACAATATTACTAATAACAATGCAATACTGAATTTTGCTTCTTCAAGTCAGAAATTTTAATACATATCTTGAATGAAGATATGCTGGTCAGGGCAACTGCAGGTATTAATTTTAGCTGATACACTTAGGGGAATAAATGGACAAAAGTGGAGAATTTACAGATTACAAGAAAACCAGACGAGCATCCAAAAGCTACTATGCTTATTGAAGTTATCCAGAGTTCCTCTGGCTACAGAACTTGGCTGGAAGAATAAGGACAAGAGGCTTCCTCTGAGATCTCTGATATATCTTGCAAGAAGAGGCTCAAAAGGGTATTTTAGCAGTTTCCCTTTAGCCCCAGTGAGAATCAGGGAGAAAAAAGAAACAAAAACAAGGAAGCACACTTTGATACATTGATAAAGCTAATAAAAGCTCCCAAATATGAAACAGAATTAGTAGTTTGGCTATCTGGAAATTAGGATGAAGTTTTAAATTATTTTTTATCTTTTCTGAGTAACTTATATACTGTAATTCTGACTTAAAGTGAAAAAAAAAAAAAAAAGCTGATTTAACTGTATTCTGGTCGTTTAGGTCCCTTATAATATCTCTCGCAAATGAGAAAAAGGAAAAAAAAAAAAAAAAAAAAAAAAAAAAAAAAAAAAAAAAAAGAGAGAGAGAAGGAGAACCTTTGAAGAGTTCAGGCACAGTAGCGGTAGCCGGGACTCGGCCGGGTCACTGCGTGTCCAAGTCCTCCAGAGGGCACTCAGCACAACACGGATCGCACCGACAGCGGCCACTCATGCTCACACGACTCTCCAGAGATACCGCTCAACTCTCATCTCTCCTACAGAGAGAACAGTGAAAATAAATAAGTAAATAAATAAATAGATGATAAACGAATAAACAAATAAGAGGGATTATGAAGAGGAATAATTATGCCATCAGAGAGTCTGTGCTTTCTGTATTGAAGATCATTTTCATCAATGCCTTTAACGAAAGAGGATCAGCTTCTAGAGCCTAACGCTAACCCCTTTGTTTTCAAAAGCTATCTGCTGGTTTCAAAGAGCCTCCATTAAAAAAAAAATTCTTTTTAAGATGTCTCACCTAAAGGACTTTGTTTTCATCACTCACCATGTTCAAAGCACACAGGACAGAATGTCAGTTCTTTAGGCTCCACCTTTTTCTCTGGTTTGCCTAGAGAAATAAAACAAAACAATTTACAGTGGGTAGTGGCCAAAATTCCTCTTTTTCCTTCAGCAGTTCAGTCTTACTTGGCTGGTAAGATCTCCCCATGTTACACAGACACACACAAACCCACAGACGTCAGGCAGTGGCAGTGACCTGCTCCGGTTCCCTGCCCCGGAGTGTCCCTGAGGTGGCGGCCGGCCCTGCACACCTGCTGCCCCAGGGCACTGCGAGACCGAGGCTCCCCAGACTGGGAGCGCTGGGAGCACCAGTCCTGGCAGCCTCCGCAGAGACCTCTGGCTCCCTTGCTTTAACCCCATCCACACCCCGTATCTGAACCGGCTTCACGAACTGCAGACAGGACTATAAACAACAAGCCTCATTTCCACAGAAATGTCATCATTCCAATGACACTGAAAGCCATTCCTCCACTACATCCTCTTTGCGTCGGTAATCTCGCAAAACACACATTGCCCCCTTTATATTCAAAGTGGCCTTCCTGATGCACAAGTTCAAACCCCAGCTATCATCTATAATCTTAATTCTTCTCAGACAAATAAAGTATGCAACAGATCTTATGTGGATATTCCAGCAGAGCTCTTTGGAGTCATGTCCTGTCTACCCAATGTGATGTATGGTAATTTTATTTTCGTCTATTCAGAATAACACGACAAACCTCCATCTGGGTGCACTGCCAAAATAAAAAGAGACGCTGGGGTTGGGAGTTCCCTGTGTGGCTTGGGCCATTTATATGCCCTGCATAAATGGCTTGGGCCATTTATATGCCATGCTTAGGCATCTGCAGAGGAATTTATTTCAGACTCAGCATGGGATCTATATGACACTGATTGCAGCTTGCAGGCATGCACAATATTCCAGAATGTAAGTTGGCAATAGGCATGTGCTTTAGCACCTGAAATGTCTCCTAAAGATGTGTGAAAATCAAATGTATGATGGACCTCAGTTACCCTGTCACCTGGACTGTGTTAAGCAGTACTAGAGGAAAGTCACCTACACTTTAAAAATGCTTAAATACTCATTCTCTGAAAATCAGATCCCCTTCGAGATCAGACACACAAAGGAGAAACCTATCTTTATATCTATCTATAATTTCCAGGATGCTGACCTCTGAAATACAAAATACTGGTAAGACTATGAGTCAGACTATCTGTATTAAAATATTCTGGTTGAAAGATAATTAATAAACTACAGTAGGGTGAAAATTTTAAAAATACTGCCTAAAATAGAATAAATTAATTAGGCCAGATTCATATGATGGAAAAATTAAAAGTTGAAGCTTTATTTAAAATTTCACAAGGACATGATGATTAAAATAGATGATTAAAACTAAGCAGAGTCATGACATTTAATAAAGGCAGTGTGGGTCTTTATCAGTTTCATTGTGCTCAGTGCTGTGGAGACTCAGAATCTGATGTTTAAAATCCTGCTCCAGTTATTAAACTCAATAAATGAGTTTAGTCATTATTTGGTCAGGTGCATTAAATAAGGTTTGTGTACAGCAGTCTTTACTTACTGGGTTACTAGTTGGACTTGGTGATTTTAGAGGTATTTTCAACCTTTGCTATTCTATTATTTTCTTGGCTTTCATTTTAGGTTTTGGGCACGGGGAAAGTCACCCTATGTTCCTGGCGGCCTGCCAGAGCTCACCAGAAAAATTCTTGAGCAGAAAACGCGCACAACACACCGGTGACAGCGAGGGCTGCTTACTTCTCAGCGGAGCGTGAGCGCAGGTGTTCAATCAAACTAAAGAAAAGGTGGCCAGCCTCCCTTTGGGAACTATTGTCCTTACTCCAACCACGTTTCACTCCCGACACACGTACGCGAAGTCTGTCATTTGACCAGTTCCTGGAAAAAGTGATAGGCAAGAAGCACTTCGACTTTTAAGTGAAGAGGAAGGAAGGTGTGCGAGGGAAATGGGGGGGCCGAGCATGCGTGACACAGAAAGAGGGGGTCGGGTGTGTGCGAGGAAAGGGGGCGGGCTGGGTATAGGTGCCGCGCCCGCGCAGTCCCAGGTTCCCGCCCAGCGGTGGGAAGGGACGGCGGAGCGGGCAGGGCGGCCAGGGCAGGG